>CM054162.1:3590861-3608361 GCA_028751875.1 Rapana venosa
GATAACTAGATGTTTGATATACTTTTTTGTTCTTCGGCTTGAGCTCTTAGGTACACGTATGGTGAGATTTTTGCGTATGCCATCGTTTCCCCCCTCCATCCCCCCCCATCCCCCCCCCTCATCCCCCCCCCCCCCCCCCCCCCCTACCATCTCCACGACTTGGGTAGCGCTATTCCGACTTCAGGGAATGTGTCGAAACACAACACATGTGCGCACGCTGGACTTTTGTTTTGTTTTGTTGTTTTTTGGGGGGGCGAAGGGGGAATGTCATCCATTTATACCGGCACAGAGAGGCCTACTCATCCAAAAGGCGGAATAGGTTTTTTAGTCTTAAGATGGTCTGCGCGCGTTCGCTCAAGGGGCCTCAGTTTATAGTCCAATGTGAAGGACTTTTAACTTTCAGTTAAGATTTCGGATGGGATAGGGGGAGGGGGGGGGGACGGGGGGTCAAACTGGGAAGAACGAGCGAGTCCGGGAATCGAACTCGAGCCCCATAGTTCACTTGTTGGAAGTTGAACGTCTTAACCATCCTGCCATCTTCCTCATGTGTTTGCTATGCCTTTCCCCGTGGAGATGCGGGGAGCTCTTTCAGTGTAAATATCCCCACATTTTGGACACTTCGTGCTAGATATCCCCCTTTTCTATCACTCTTTGTCCTTTTTCTTTAATTTCTATCATCTCTCTTGCTTATTTTTGCCTTCCTATTTCATTCTCCTGCCTTTTTTCAAAACTTTCTTTATGAATTCGTTTTGGGGGGGTTATGATATGAAAGGGTACTTGTCGGTGGAGCTATAAGCAGCATAAAATGCTTGATATGGCCTTTTTCTACTTTCATGAGTTGGCCAAATTTGACATTGTTAGACTGAAGGTACCAAAGCATATCACAGTTGAGAAGTTTCAAAATTAGATGGTTTATTGTCGATAGCAAAAGCATATTACAGTCCTGGAGTCTAAAAATGTGGTCAAATTCTCGTTAAATGGCAAATAACGTCGCATCACTGATATTACTTAACTTTGAAAACAAGATCATATTGGTTCAGTGTAAACGAAGGTAGCAGAAGAGTAGTGATAATAAGAAGAAAAGAACATTAAGAATAGAATACTATTTTTTAGCACTAAATCTTAAATGCTTGACTTTAGACTTGGAATTCACAAACACACACGCACAAACACACACACACACACACACACACGCACAAAACACACACACACACGCACACGCACACACACACACGCACACACACACACACACATACACACACACATACACACATACATACACACATACACACACACATACACGCACACATACACGCACACACGCACGCACGCACGCACGCACGCACGCGCGCACGCGCGCACACAGAGAGAGTAACGCACTAAGACAAGTCGATAACGACGGAGGAGTAGTAGGGACAGCTGTGAGGTGTAGGATGATGGATCCTAGGTAGGAAATAAGTGTGTCTTTAGGCTAGATTGGAAGAGTGAATGAAGGATTTTGGCGAAGGGAGAGAGGAATGTCATTCCAGATAGATGGACCAGAAATAGTGAATTATGGCCGACAGTGGATTGTTTGAATCTGGGTGTTAGTAAGCACAGGGCATCTGCAGCATATCGGGGTAACGAGGAGGAGTGTACAGGTAAAGAGTCACAGAGATAGGAAGGTGCAGCCTTGTGTAGACATTTGTAATAGAGGGTACTGATTTTGAGCTTTATTCTTAGTGATACAGGCAACCAGTGAAGAGATCGCAAGAGAAAAAAAAGACAATTTGGTTTATATACGCTAGGCTAGAATATAAATTGGCCCATAACTCTATGAATTTGTTTTTTAATTTAGCACTCTCTGTAGTAATATAGTAAGATTTGTTTTTGATAACGCACAGTTAAGATTTCAGGTTTAAATGTCGGTGAACAAAGAAAAAACACTTAATTTTTCAAGCATTATAATCATATTTCATAAATATTTGATCCCAGATCTGATAAATACCTATGGATCACTAGTGGTTAATAATTAAGGGGGGTGGGGGTGGTGACTGATAGGAATCGAATGTGAGTAGGTCAGACATTGGTGGTGTTGGCATTATCTTTTAGCCAATCAGCAGTATACCAGAGCATGTTAGCAGCGGCACAGTTAGGTCACATTCTATGGTTTTGTATGTGTGTTTTAAAAATAAAGCATCTCGCTTTAGTTTAAAATATAATCATACATATACTAAAGCAACAATAACTTAAAGCTTCTACCGTGTGCAGTCAAACCCAGACGTTTTCGATACAGAAACAATGACGGAACCCTTTGGAAAAGAAATAATTTTAAAGCAGGCACAGCAGAGCTTATAATCTATCGTGGCCAGTCAAATTCAAACGTTTTACAAACAGAAGTAATGAAAGAATTTTAGGGAAAACAGTATTGCTGTCTAAATATGAACAAAATGAAATAAGGTGAACATTTTTGTCAAAAGCTGCCGTTGTCGGAATGTACTACATTAAGACGCAGACAAGATAGATCTGATAGACAATAATAAGGACAACAACAAAAATCTTGAACGAGAATTAAACACAGCTAGCTGCAACTAGGCGATTTGCTACACCTTTACCGCATTTTCCCTGAAGTGCTGTTCTCTTGTGACATTAACACTAACCTTAACCCTAACTGTTCTTACCCCATGCCGCAAACCCTAACACTCGTTTCCCATTCTGACCCTAACTCTAACTCTTACCCTCTAGTTTTGGGATATGTATTCTGCGGCATGGGAAACCAATGGCACAAGAGAACAGCAGTCTAGGGAAAGAGTGGAGTGGTTTTAGCAGACAGACCAGTCAGTTTTCAACTAGCTATAAACCACCTTCGCTTAAGCCTCATACAGAGCAGTTCGTGCTCCAGAGATTATCTTCATAAGTCGGAAAAATCATCATTCAATTTTTTATAAGTAAAATGTGTAGGACATATTGGCAAAAAAGCTGGTCCTAACATAATGTTGGTCGATTATAGGCTCCGAAAATGTTTGCGTGGGTGAGTCAAACAAATGGTTTTGTATTTGTCTGTGCCTCATAGCATATTTTGCAGCATCAAATATTCACTGGTAATTTGTTTATTCACTGGTGTACCACTGATATGGCATTACAGATTAGCCACCACCACGTATGTCGTTTTAAAAATCGGTAGTTGGAAAATAGGTGTGCAGTTTTTGTGTTATGCTCTGCATCAGATGAATTTCCATTTCTTCTTTGTCAAACTATTGAGCAAACATGTGTTGTGCTGCCATCAGGCCCCTGGCCAGTCAGGCCCAATGCGTCCGAACTTGGCATTGAGAATTCTTAGTATTTATGGATAACAACAGGATCTAGAAGAATCGATCAAGAACGGTAAAAATAAACGAAGAGGTTACCGAAAGAAAAAGAAAAGGCAGAAAACAGGAATAGAAACAGGGAACTGCTAGCACAGTATTTCCAGGTGGGGATGCTGTTTATACTGACAGGTCCCTGGCATCCCCACAGGGCACAGAATGCAAACCATTGTTGTCTTTGATGATAGCATGAACTGGGGTGAGGGTTAGTTTATCAGCGAAAGGATCCTTAAAGCAAATAAGAGTAGGACCTAGGATTCGAAGAACAGGTGGAGGGGGGTTGGGGAGAACAGGGTCTTTTTTTTTTTTTTTTTTTCTCTGAACAAGTTATGAAAAATATTACTCTAATGATCATTTCAACTACGTAGAAGTGATACATTTTGAAATATTTGTTTACATAAATTGGTTGAAAACCTTCTTGAAATAACGAATCGGATTTCAAACTCTGATCTTTCTTATAAATAACTTAAAATAAGTATAGAGAATAGTACAGTATTCTCTCAGAAAAGGTATAAAGAAGGGATTGACCAGATGAAAATAGAACTTATCATCAATAGATCGATTGACTTCATTAGAGGAATTATAATAGCGTCATAGGTCTGAGCAGTGACTACACAATACTTGGGTAAGATATTCTATCTCAGACTACCAAATACTTGGGTAAGATATTCTATCTCAGACTACCAAATACTTGGATAAGCTATCTCAGACTACACAATACTTGGTTAACATATTATATCTCAAGACTACACAATATGTTGGTAAGGTATTATATTTCAGACTACACAATACTTAGTAAGATATTCTTTCCCAGACTACACAATATTTGGGTAAGATATACTATCCCAGACGACACAATACTTGGGTAAGATATTCCATCTCCAAAAGATGGACCCAGTAGATTGGTAGAGGGGGCTAGGGGACAGAGGAGAGACAGCTGTAGCTCAGTATAGCACTAAGACACACTGGATTTAAAACGAACCATCTTGAAAAGCAGCTACCTCCAGTCTTGTTTGTTACATTTCTATCCGGAAAACTAGGAGAGTGTTCAGATATATTAAGGACAAGTGCACAAGAAGCCATAAAAGGTGCCGACTTTGTTATGCATGAAGTTGCATCATAAAATGTACCATCAGAATTGTGTTTATAATGTACATACTATTTAGAACCCTTTGTTTATATAACACAGCAATTTTGGTAAACCTCTTGTCATAAAGCGTTCTGAAATTTTCTGGAAAAATGTTTATTTATCTGAAAAAATAGTGTAAAATATGTCACAAAATATCTAACTCGTAAAAGTCCAAACTTTGTTCTGAAAGACTGTAAATGAAGCTATGTCTTTATTCTTATCACAAAAAATATGCCTGGCTGTTTGTAAAAAACAACACAAAGGCAACAAAATTGAATCTCTTTTGCTTAGAGGCATTTTGTCTCAAGTGATAAAGTCGGAAAAAGGCCATATTTTTAGTGGACATGCTGCAATATGCATCAGTGGGTTTTGTTGTTTTTTTCCCTAATGAAGAAAGATTAGGGCTACGCCCCAAAAAACCCATGATGCTATACACTCTCCATGCTGTTACCGCCCATAAAGTGTTAAAGAAAAACGGTCCTACTAGAAATTTGTCATTCCTCGGCTAGAGCTCCAGGTACACCAGTGGTGAGATTTTACATTTGTGACCGTGTTTGTTACCATGAAGGTAGCCACATTCCGACTTCGGTAATGCATGCTGGGTATGTACATGTTTGGGTAAGCCCCTTGACCTTAACAGTTGTTACATCATCTTGAACGTGCAAATTTGATCTTCTGTATGTGCATATCCATGGAGGGAATTAAGGCACTTGCATTTCTGTACTTAAAGCTGACGTGGGAGATGGTAAAAAAAAACAATCATCAAGCTTGATTCCTAGATGGGGCTGAAATTTAAACAGGCGACTTAATTAAAAGCCATGGGATTGACGTGGAAAGGTGCTGACCCCTCAGCCAAAGTCACAGGTGTTAGTCCCACCCCCTATTCAGCTGCTATCTATTCCAGCCCAGCCCAGCTGGGGCCAGCTGACGCCAATTATAGCAGGAACTGACTGCATTAGGACTTTGTAAAAGGAAAGGGTGTGTTAATTTTAGCCCTGGACCCTTGACCCAGTTATGTTGGATTTGTGTGCTGTATAGTGTCCCTAAAATAATGTGGGCAGGAGTTTTGTCTATACCTTTATATGATCAAAAGGGAAAATCATGGCTTTGGTATTTCTATTGCTTTGTCTGTTGGATTGATTTTCGTCCGGATATTTTTTGTGTGTTTGGTTAGTTGTTGTTTTTTTGGTGGTATTAGATTTTATGTATGTTCCCGTTTTAGCCTAGTACTGTATCAACAGCAACATAGCATGTTATACAGGTACTTGGTACTAGATGACCTGATAGTGATTTGAGCGTGTTTGTTTCTTCTATTTTTCATGCTGATAAAAGGACCATGGATTTTTCTTGAGATGGAAATGTTTTAAAGGTTTAAGTACCAATTTGTTAAAACATTAGGCTATTATGCACAATTTTCGTGAGATGAATCGGCTAAATTATCAAGAGGAAAAACAAAAAAAAGGACTCTCAAAAAATCAATGAAGACAGAATAAGATTTGTGAGGAAGGATTGTTTGTATTTTGGTTTTGTGTAATCTATAGATGTTTTTTGTTTGTTTGCTTGAATTTCTTCCTAAGTGTGTTTTTTTTCTAACAAAGCAATTGACAATGGGCATTCTTTGATTTGACAGAGATTTAGAACTTTTGGTGAGAATGTTTTTATTTGTAATGTTTTTCGGCCAATGAAGAGAGACGTGTGAAGCACCCACCAACAGAAAAAAGACGAGCAAAAAAAGTCAGAAAAGCAAAAAAAGAAGAGAAAAAAAAGAAAAGATGGTGCTCCATGATCTGCATGCAACTGAGGCCAACCAAAAACAAAAGAAAAGATATCATTACAATGAAATTTTTTCCCTGATAGGTTTTTTAAAAATGTTTTGTATGATTGCAATGTATGATTTGTGAAACTGTTGTAGGATCTGTGACAAATTTTCCCCCATTGGTGATATTTGATTTGTATGTTTGCTCCAATTCTCATCTGGTGCTGCAGCATAAGTTGCTTTAAATATCATTGCACCTGATAATTATCAGCTGTTTTGGAGTGTGTTTTCTGTTTTTGATGAATTGGTTTCCCTTCTGTATGAGCTTTTGTGTTTATTTACGAGACAAAGCAGTTGATAATGGGCGTTCTTTGACTCAAATGATCTATATAACAATTGCTAAAAGTGTTAGGATTTTGGGGTCTATTATGTTGTTTTTTGGCCAATGAAGACGCGTAAAGCACCCCCCAAGGACCCCCCCAAAAAATATTTTTAATGTACAAACAAAAAATTGCAAAAAAGACAAATACAAAATGATGCTCAACGATCTGTTTGCAACTGAGACCAAAAACAAAAATTATGACAATGCTGTATTTTCTCTGATAGCTTTCTACAATCAAACTAACTAGTTGTGGGTTTTAAAAATGCATTGATTATTTTAGTAATACCATTTTATTCTTTTCTTTATCTATGGTTCTTTAACATTTGCTTCTCTGCCAGACCTGAGTTTCACCAATGGTGAGATTGTTGTTGTGCATTTTGCTCACCATTTAGGTAGCTGTATTCCGACTTCAGGAATTTTTACTTTATGATTTGTGGAACTGTCGTTTTGTCTGAGACATGCTTTTTTCTGTTGATGGTGTTTGATTTTCAAATCCAATTCTTGTCTGTTTTTGTATCATAGGCTGCTTTAAATGTTATAGTATTTTATAATTATGAGCTGTTTCGGAGGTTACATGCTTCGGGTGTTTTTTGTTTTGTTTTGATTGGATTCCTTTGTGTGTGGGTGTGGTTTTTTTTTCTTTTTTACATAAGTCTGTGTAGTTGATGATGGGAGTATTTTATTTGATAGAGTTAACAACTTGTAAAACTGTTTTCTTTTCTTGTTGGGTTTTCTTTTGTTTTGGCCAATGAAGAGACGTGTGAAGCACCCACTCAAAAAATAGAGAAAAAAAGAAAAGTGAAAAGAAAAGCAAGATAAAAAAAGACAAATAAAAGATGGTGCTCCCCAATCTGCAGGCAATTGAGGCCAGTCCACAAAAAAATTCATTATCAAAACCAAGATTTTTGTTTTCATTTGATATCTAATACAATCAAATCCACAAGTGATGGTTATCAACATATGTATTGGCTATTTCTACTGTCTGCTTTGTGGAGCTGTAGTTTGTTCCGAGACACTATTTTTTTAAACTTCTGTTGCTGGTATTTAATTTTTATATTGCTCCAGTTCTGGTCTGCTGGTGTTATCATAGCTGCTTTAAGTGTTATAGTTCCTGATATTTATGGACTGCTTCGGATTTTTGTGGGATTTTTTTCCTTTGCTTGGATGGTTTTGTGTATGGGTTATTGTATTTCTATGAGACAAAGTTGTTAAAGGGCGTTGCTTCACTTGAAAAGCAAAATAGAAATTGGCAAAAATGTTTACTTTTTGTTTTTCGGCCAATGAAGAGAGACGTGTGAAGCACGCACAAAACAAAGCAAAAGGAGGAAAAGGAAAATAAAAAAGGGAAACACAAAAAACAAAGATGGTGCTCCACGATCTGCATGCAACTGAGGCCTAACAAAAAATAATAAAATTATTATAACCTTGCATATGTTTTCCATGATAGTCTTTGGCAACCAAACAAACTAGTAGTGATTGTTAAAGTGTATTGATTTACTATTTTGGGTTAAGTATTTGAATTTTTTTTTTTTTTGTCATTCCTCGGCTTGGGCTCTGAGATTTACCAGTGGTAAAATCTATGCATATGTGATTTTTTTGCACACCATATAGGTAGCCGCATTCCGACTTAAGGAATTTTTACAAGTCAATTTTTGGAACTGTAGTTTGGTCTGAGACACCTTTGTCTTCTGTTGATGGTGTTTGATTTGTGTGTAAGCTCCAGATCAAGCCAGGTGTTGTATCATGGGCTGTTTTAACTGGTATGGTACCCGATGACTATGAGCTGTTTGGGATTTTTGTTGTTGTTGTTGATTTACTTGGGTTCCATTGTGTGTTTTTTTAAAGTTTTATTTGTTAAGACAATGCAATTGAGAGTGGGCATCCTTGACTTGATAGAGCTATATATAACTATTGCTAAAGTGCTGTTTTTTCTGGTTTTGTTTTGGTTTTTTGGCCAATGAAGAGAGACGTGTGAAGCACCCACCCCAAAAAAGCAAAAAATAAAATAAATAAAAACATATAAAAGATGGTGCTCCACGATCTGCATGCAACTGAGGCCAAACCATTTTTTTTTTAAATATGATACTGCCCAGTGGGGTTTTTTACCTGATAATTTGCTACAATCAAACAAATTGATAATGGTTTTGAAAATGAACTACGTGGATGAATATATTTTACTATATGATTTGAAGACAAATGCTTTTCTTTACTGTTGGTGGTGTTTTATGTTCGTTTGTTCCAGCTCTAGTCTTGTTCAGTATCACATGCTGTTTTAATTGCTATGACAGTACCTGATACCAGATGTACTGGAAGTCATTTAAGCACTTTTGCAATTTCCAATACAATCATTCTGAAGTAAAACCTTAGTGTTTGCAAAAAATGCAGCTTTTATAACCACGTTCTGTTTTATGCTTTACAATCGTAGCAAGAAGAAGTACTATATAATAAAGATAAACAGTGGCACATGTGTAAGGGCTTTTTGTTTTGTTTTTGTTTTTTTTGTTTTTTGCTGTTATTTTGCTTGTAGTTTTGGAAAGGGGAGAAAAGTAATGTGGGTTTTGTGGGTTTTCTTAGCTTTGCTGGAGCTTCATGATCATTTCTAAGTATTTTATTCTGTTTCTTTGCCTTCTTGCTTAGTGAAATGATCAAGTGTGTGTGTGTGTGTGTGTGTTATGCTAAAAAGGCATATTTCTTCCCCCTATAACGGCTGTTAATATCAGGGCATACTTTTCAGTAGGTTGTTACTGTCTGGGCAGCTGATTGCTTGCTTTTACTTTTCATTTTTAATCTTTTGAAATTCTAGAAGTGATTTTGACCCCTGGTAACAGCAATACAGTAAATGTTGGTTTTGCAATCAAGAAAATCAGAAACTTGTGTTTGTGTTTTTGTACACTTAAATTTGTATATCCATGACAATTCTGTTTCACCAAAAGTTGAAATTTCATGCTTTGTTATTAATTTTAAATGAAATTACAATGTTGCATTACTTACGCATTTAATTTTGGGAGGGGTAGTCTTCTTTCTAAAGCAGCCTTGTATTCGCATGTCGGGATCAGTTGAAAAATGAAATGATATACGAATCATGATACATTTTTAGAAATAAGAAAATCATACAAGCTTAAATCATTTCATTTAATTAAATCAAGTGTGCTCCATGATTTATTTTTGTATAGTGCTATTTTCTAAAAATTGATTTTATATGAACAATAAATCATAAATTATGTCAAACGGAAATATTTCTGAAACATTTTGTTCATCTGCTTCATTCAGTGCGTGTGTGTGTGTGTGTGTGTTTGTGTGCGTGCGTGCGTGCGTGCGTGTGTGTGTGTGTGTGTGCGTGCGTGCGCGCGCGTGTGAGTGTGTCTCTGTGTGTGTGTGTGTGTGCGTGCGTGTGTGCGTGTGTGCGCGTATTTGTGCGTGTGTGTGTGTGTGTGTGTCGTGGGGGAGGTGTCTTTATATGTTGGTCAAGATATTTACAAGGAGCAGACGATATAGAAGAGAACAAACATATGTCAGTAAAACGTTTACCTTCGGCTTGAGAGACCGAGAGAGAGCGAGAGAGAGAGAGAGAGAGAGAGAGGGAGAGAGAGAGAGAGAGAGAGAGAGGAGAGAGAGACAGAGAGAGAGAGCGAGAGAGAGCGAGAGAGAGCGAGAAAGAGAGAGAAAGAGAGAGAGAGCGAGAGAGAGAGAGAGAGAGAGAGAGAGAGAGAGAGACAGAGAGAGAGAGCGAGAGAGAGCGAGAGAGAGCGAGAAAGAGAGAGAAAGAGAGAGAGAGCGAGAGAGAGAAAGAGAGAGAGAGAGAAAGGGGTAATGTCATGTAAGGACACTGGCACGTATACAAAGTGACACAGACACGAACCAGTAAAGAGAATGAAAAAATAATACCACATAATAGAACGCCACAAACAATACAGAACACGATGCCACATAACATTTCACCTTGAGAGATAGAGACAGAGAGTACATATTAACACACAGACAGACACACATACACACACGCGCGCATGAAGCGCACACACACACACACACACACACACACACACTCTCTCCCTCTCTCTCACGCACACACACACATGCACGCACGCGCGTACACACACACACCTCCCCCCCCCCTCCACACACACACACAAGTTAACAAACGTACATACAGACATACAGCCATACAGAGGAACAGACAGACTGGCAGGCAAACAGGCAGAGAGAGAGAAAGAGAGAGGGGAAGGGAGAGAATGAGACAGACAGACAGAAAGACTCACAGACTTACAGACAAATAGACAAGCACGCATACAGGCAGGCAGACAGACAGACAGGCAGGCAGGCAGGCAAGCAGACATTTATGACTGTGATAGGTAAGAAGACTTGGAGCAGAGCAGTTGTAAACAGGGCAAAGCCTGTAGATCAGTATCATTGGCGCAAGTCAAGGTGATTGAAGTCCTGTTTTACCTCTCATGACGTGTGTGTGTGTGTGTGTGTGTGTGTGTGTGTGTGTGTGTGTGTGTGTGTGTGTGGTGTGTGTGAGTGTGAGAGAGAGAGAGAGAGAGAGAGAGAGAGAAAATCCTCCTCTGTGGCTGTTTGAAAATCCTCTGAAGTGGGAGTATGGCTGCCTATTTGGCAATGTACTTGAAAACAGCCTTACACACAAATATCTCGTCCACAATATTTACAGTTATTCTTAAAAAAAAATAATAGTGAGACAGCGTGAATATTCAGCGTGACTCGGGGTATGTTAGCCCAGGAAACGCCCAACATGAAAACAGAGTGCCCCTGAGAAAGTGCCAGAACTTTGGGTACGTCTGTACCAGGCCAAAACTATTCATTTCATAATAGACTTGGTATCAAAAGATTCTCTAATGTTCCCTCGACAAACTCTCAGACAGCTACTATTGTTGTCTATTATGAGCGAAAATGCGCTGCGCTGCCGTTAAGCGCCTGACAAGTCAGGCCCAGCACATCCGACTTCAGCGCGGGAGAGAATTATTATCTTTAAGTCTTTGTGTGGAAAAAAAGGCAGGAGAATGAACCAGAAACGCAGAAAATAGACGACAAGGTGGTGACAGGAAGACAAGGAACAAGGCAAAAAACAGAGAGAGAGAGAGAGAGAGAGAGAGAGAGGGAGAGAGAGAGAGAGAGAGAGATCGGGTTGCTGCTTACACTTGACAGGTCCCCATGGACAAAAAATTCTATGCACAGTGACCTTCACCGTGGAAACTGAAAACTGAAACCAGTTCGTCATGAAGAGTTAAAAATGAAGGGAGGTAATAAGTGTTACTGTCTGAGATGTTCTGTCTCGTTTGCAGTATGTGTTCATCCTAATTAGTGTTTGCAGAACAAATAGATATGCGTGTTTTCTTCAAGGAAAGAAAAATGGACAAGCTGGAAGTTCAAGGGCACTAAAAATTATGTTTAAAATACAAACCAAAAAGCACCACCGTTTAAGTACCACATTTTGTGTGAATGCCAGTATTCAGTTTTCAATTCAAAAGTTGCTTTGTTTTGTATTGGTTTTGTTGTTGCTTGTAGTACTGCTGTGGTTAATTGTTTTTGCTGTTGCTGTTGCTGCTATTGTTGTTGTTTCATTTGGCTCTTTTTTTATCATATTCGTTTCCTATGATGACGCGACATGATCAAGAATGAGGTGATCAGAGACATGGTCGGAGTAACACCAATTCTCCACCACATCGAACAACAAAGGATCAGGTGGTTTGGTCACCTCACTAGAATGCCGCCCAACCACCAGCCCTACGGGCATACACCACCAAACACAATGGCTGGAAAGCCAGAGGTAGACCAAGGAGACGATGGAGCGACTCCGTGGCTGACACCCTGCCAGCCCATGACCTGTCACTACATCAAGCCTCCCGCCTTGCTGCAGACAGACGTCTGTGTCTCCTCGCGACACCGAAAGGCACCAGCGGCAGAGGAAAGAAGAAAGAAGAAGAAGAAGTTTCCTATGATGTTTCGTTATATTGTTATTTTCGTGTATTTTACAATAGTTTTTGGTATTGGTGTCGTGTTTGAGTTTTAGTTTTAAAGTTTAAAAAGACAACAACAACCAATGCAGTGTTGGCTCTGTGCATGAATGTATGCTTGTGTGTGTGTGTGTGTGTGTGTGTGTGTGTGTGTCAGTCTGTCTGTCTGTGTGCAGGCAGGTAGGTAAAACTTCTCTCCACTGCTTGTCTCTCGTTAGAAAGTAATCAAAACAAAGAGATAGGTAGTAAATACACTTACAGACAGCAGAACGGGTTTTGTAAGAAAAATCCCAAGGTAAACACAAACAGTGGCATAGGAAAAAGGTCACTATTAATTTTGAGCACCTCTAAGCTCCAGTGAAAGGAATGGAGAGAAAAATACAAGAGTGTAAGAGAACATACAAGCAAGAGGGGTCGATTATCATCGTCGGTAGTTGGTAGAACTAGTTACGTAGTCGAGGTTTATCTCTCAGGGCTAATCTTGTACACAGTCTGAACTATTATCGGGAAAGAAAGAAAAACAGATGAGCGTACAGAGAGAGAGAGAGAGAGAGAGAGAGAGAGAGAGAGAGAGAGAGAGAGAGAGAGAGAGAGAGAGAGAGAGAGAGAGAGAGAGAGAGAGAGAGAATCACAATGACAATGACAATGACAAATTCTTTTATTCGAGGATAATGAATAAGCACTCATGTGCTTTTTTACATCCAGTCCCCGCCCGTAGGGATACATCTTAATAATAACCCAACACTTATACACTCTCACATTAGAAACAAGGGGAAATACCCTTTTCAAAACAGCCCCCCCCCAAAAAAAAAAAAAAAAGAGAGAGAGAGAAAGAGAGAGACAGACGACAGACAGGCAGACAGACAGACAGACAGACAGAAACTGACAGACAGACAGAGAGGCTGTGCGTGTGTGCTAGTGTGTGTGTGTGTGTTTGTGTGGTGTGTTTATTTTTTTATTTATTTTTTATTGAAAAACACTTGTTTTTTATATTGTTTTATTCATTTCATTTTATTTTTTATATTGTTTTATATATGTTTTTATGTGTGTGTGTGTGGTGTGTGTTGTGTGTGTTGTGTGTGTGTTTTGTGGGTGTGGTGTGTTGTGACACACTAATCTTTTGCAGGATCCTAATAACTATCAAATGCGACAGAAAATCCCGAGAACACGTTCAGACAGTAGCTATTATTGCCTGCCATAGGAACAAAAATGCGTTGCACTGCCGTTAAGCGCCTGACAAGTCAGGCCAAGCGCATCCGACTTCGGGGTAGAAAAGAGCTGCTATCTTTTCAGTCTTTCTGGGAAGAAAACGAAGTACACTGGACCAAGAAGGCAGAAAATAGACAAGAAGGAGATGACCGGAAGAAAAGGAGGAACAAGGCAGAAACAAAGAGAGGGATAAGAAAGAGGGATTTCCTAGCTCAGAATTTCCAGAAGGTGGGGATGCTATTTTATACTGACAGGCCCCTGGCACACCCCACGGAGGAAGATCAACATACCCATCAATTTTGTGGGTTGCAAAAAATAAAGGTAAAGGTGTCCCATAACCAATGTGGTCGCAGGGGAGCGAGGCATCAGAGACCTCAATTTCTCAAGGGGCCAGCATTTTGAGGGAGGCGCCCATCTCCTCTCCTTCGCTGCTTTATTTCGTGATCCTAAAGAGGGCAGGTACCCATTTACAGCTGGGTGAACTGGGGGACTGTACTGAAGCCAAGGCGCGCAAACGGTCACCCATCCAAGTGGTAACCACGCTTGATGCTGCTTAACCTTAGCTGGGGGAAAGCGAGTGCTCTGACCACTGAGCTATCCCGTCCCCTTGTAGAAAATACAGAATAGTCAATTCACATGTGCTTGGATCATCACTAGGTCTAGTTCTGTAAGCTGGGCGCTAAGCAATCACCTACCAATGAGTTCATGGCAGACGTACATTGATTGCTCTGCACGCAGTGACGTCCCTTTAGAGGAGTAAAACAGACTGAAAACCAAAACTTTCCGTAAACAGGAAAAGAAAATGGCAGGAGAGTAGTGGTGGTATGTTGGTTTTTCTTCTTCCTGGAGTAATTTGACTTCATTCTTAGTGCATGTGACAGAATAATTAAGTTGGGTTTTGTGTTGTTGTTTTTTTAGAGAGAGGGTAAGCAATGTGTGTTTAAGGGTAATATTGTTCTAGACTTAGTTTTTGTTCGTTTGTTGTGTTGATGTTGTTTTGTGTTTGGTTTATTTCATTTCCTTGTACATTGCTGTTGTTATTGTAGATAATGATGATGGTGGTGGTGGATGATGATGATGATGATGATGATGATGATGATGATGATGATGATGATGATGATGATGATAGTGATGCTGGTGGTGTGTGTGGTGGTGGTGGTGGTGTGTGATGATGATGGTGCATCGTGTGCTGCAATAGTCATTTGTTTTTTTTTTCTTTTTTGGTACTGCGGTTATTGCAGTCGTTATTGTTTCTATTCTTGTTGCAGAAGATTGTGCGGGTTTGCTGCTTGTGCTAGTGATGTGTTCTTGTTCTTGTTTGTTTCTGTTGTCAATTTTCTCACAGTTGTTTTTGTTTCATATCATGTTGATTCTTAGTTTGATTTAGGATTTGATGTTTAGTTTTATTTGAGAATACTTACAGGATAGGGACGCGTTCCCTGTATGTGCTCAAACACAGACAGACAGACACACACACAGAGACAAACAAATAAACAAACAAGCACACCCATCCCCCTACACACATATGCACACACTCAACCCCAACATACACATCACACACACTCAACCCCAACATACACACATACACACACTCAACCCCAACATTACACACATACACACATACTCAACCCCAACATACACATACACACACACAACCCCAACATACACACATCCACAAACTTGTATTGTTAAAAACAAGCACCCTGACAATTGAGGATTATAAGCAAATAAATGTCCTGACATTTCGAAACCGACTTTTATTCAATAAGCTGTGTTTATGCAAAAAGTTGTTAATCAAAATGCACCTCCCAAGATTACCAAAGCTTTCAAAGTTAACCAACATAGACACAACCATTTGCTAACATTTCCAAGACCCAGAAATAACCTATATAAATCCAGCCTCTTGTATTCAGACAGTGACCTATGGAATAAACTCCCCCAAAATTTGAAATGTATTAAAAGCAAAAATCAGTATAAAACACATCTAAAAAGATATTTCATGAATAAAAGTACAGAACACGACTTGTAAACTTAAGAGAGTGATTTCAGTGTCACTAACGTTATTCTTGTCAGTAAAATCAGACATGACCCAAGTTTTCATATTCATATAGAGTACATGTGTAAGCATTGATCTATATATGGGTTGATATTGATTATCAACCCAGCACGCTTTGAATTGGTGTGTGTGTGTGTGTGTGTGGTGTGTGGTGTGTGTTGTGGTGTGTGTGTGTACAAGTTGTGTGACGCGTGTGTGTTGTGTAATTGGTTTGGTTTTGTTTTTTACTTTCTTGCTGTTTTGGCCTTTTTATGTTCTTTTGTGTTACCAAAATATGCTGATTTATTTAGTTTGTCGCTGTTAGTTTTCTGTTTCATTGTATTAGATGAGCTAAATTGTTATTGCTGACGTTAGTACTGCTGGGTGGGTTTACATTGCCTGAATTTATTCTTTGATCGAAGGATTAACGTTGCCTTGCTCAAACCAAAAAGCACATGTACAAAAAAAATGTGTGTAATGACCCGGGAAAGGAGGGAATGGATGTCTTTGTTATACTTCTTTGCTCTGAATCCAATAGCTGTTGTTTTTCTTGTTTTCCTTATATATGAGTATATTATGTGTGAAGGGGATATGGTTGAGGATTGTATGTGTATGTGTATGTAAGTGTTTAAATGATTCATCGTTTCCTCTGTTATATCCATTTGGTTGTTGTTGTTATTGTTGGTAGTAGTGGTGGTGGGGTTCTGGTTATTTTGCTTTTTGTTTGTTTTGGGTTTAGGGTGGTTTCTGGGAGGGGGAGGGGATATTTTGGACTCTTTTTCTCGTCTTTTGTTAGTCTATTATTGTTCTTATTTGTCTTGGCTGTTATTCTTGTCATATGTTATTTATTGTCGCTGTTGTTGTTGTGTATATATATTTGTGTTTGTTTGTTGTTTATTTCCTTGTTGTGGTTGTTCTTGTTGATTCATCTTTTTTTTTGTTTTATTCAGTTGTTTGTATGTTGAAGGTTTTGTGTGTATGTGTGTGTGATGGGGAGGGGGGAGCACGTTGGTGTGTTTTTTTTAATTTTTATTCTGTTTTGTCTTCTTTGTTTGTGTTATGACGGATATTTTTTCAAGATTTTTGAATTATTTTGAATTGTATGGTCTAATATTTTTTTCTGGATTTTTGTTTTGTTTTTAATTCCACATATGCATATGTTATTGTTTTTCTTGTTTGATTTGTATAGTTTACCATAGATTAGGTTTATTATTCTATGTCTGCATATACATTATCTTTATTTTCTCGCTTTTTTTCTTTAGATAGATGGCTTGATGAAAAAAAGCAAATGCACTGCTTATTCAATGTACCATCTGAAAATAAAAGTTTGACTTTGACTTGACTTTGACACACACTTAACCCCAACATACACACATGCACACACACTCAACCCCAACATACACACATCACTCAACCCCAACATACACACACACACCCTCAACCCCAACTACACACAGGGTACACACAAACACACACACACACCAAACCACACACACACAGACACACACACTCACACACACACACACAACACACACACACACACACAACACACACACACACAGTTTTCTCTCTCTCTTTCACCATTCTACTAATCATAATACCTTTATCTTCAATGGCTCATACCTACTTACTACTTCCCTTTGTTTGCAAGCAAGCGATTATTGCCCCTTCGTGCA
>CM054162.1:3614380-3624380 GCA_028751875.1 Rapana venosa
CTACACTACACCACACACACTACACTACACTACACTACACTACACTGCTCTACACTATACTACACAACACTACACTATACTATACTACCACATAACACAATACAATACAATACAATACAAAACAGTGTACTCACACTTAATGATATTGTTGATGTTGTTATTTTTCTATTCTGTTGTTGATTACTTACTTTGTCTCTATTACCATCTGTCTTCCTGGTTTTCTTCTTTTCTTTCTTTCTTTCTTTTATTTTTTAAAACTTTTTAACCATTTCCGCTTTTCTTTATTTTCTTTCTTCTTTCTATCCACATCGCTCTCTCTCTCTCTCTTTCTCTCTCTCTCTCTCTCTCTCTCTCTCTCTCTCTCTCTCCTCTCTTTGAAGAAGACTATTTTGCTTGTCTATTGCTTGGTTGAGAGCTTTTTTGTTGAGGTTTTTGTGTTTTTTTGCCCAGAGGGCTGGTTGTAAAAAAGCTTGTTTGCTTGGGCCATAGCCCTCTTTAAAGAACATTTATTCAATTAAATTCAATTCTCTCTCAAAATCTCATCCCTACATTCACGTACAAATCCTACAAGTTTTTAAGGAAAGTGTTTGTGTTAAAGATATGTTTGTCAGGAGCCACTCTCTCTCTCTCTCACTACCTCTCGCTCTCATTTGGCTATACCGTAACACAAAATTGGAGATAGTCAATTGTTACATATATTTAGGAGTTATCTTTTCCACTGGCTTAACTTTTTCATATGCATTAGATGATATGGCTCTTAGAGTAAGAAGAGCAACTGTTTGTATTTTGAAACTGTTACAGACAGTTGGTGACCAGTCCCCATCATTATTTTTCAAATTGTTTGACTGCCAAATTCAGCCAATGTTAACATAATATGGCTCTGATGTTTGGGTGTTAATGGCAGACCACAAGACTATTGAACGTGTTCATACATTTGCGTTGAAAAGGTTACTCAATGTCAGTATCAGAACACCTAATGCTCTAATTTATGCAGAGACTGGAAGATATCCACTCTATGTAATTACTCACACTAGATGTATAAAATATTGGCTAAAGATGATGACAATGCCTGAAGAGAGATTTCGCTAAAAGCTTACAAAATGTTGTACAACCTTCATTGCAACAATAAGAATAATTGGGTCTCCAAAATATGTTTCACATTGTATTGTTATGGGTTTGGTCGTGTGGGAAAACCAAGGGGTCACATGTATTAATGTCTTTTTGCGTGAATTCAGACAGAGACTTATAGATTGTTTTCATCAGGACTGGAATAGTGATGTCTCTGGAGAACGATTTTCATTTTATACATCCTTTAAATCTGTTCCTGGTCTACCACAAGCCGCATTTGAAGGAAGAATTATGCTGTAAGAAAACAGTTGTTACGTTTTAGATTAGGTGTCTCACCATTAAAAACTCATAGGTATCGACATGTTGCTCAATCAGTAGAAAGTTTATTTTGTCCATTTTGTAAAGATGCTCTTTGAATCGGAAGTTCCCTTTTGTTGGTGTGTCCAGTATATTGTGAAATTAGGGGAAAATACTTACCTCGTAAATTTTTGTCACGAACATCAGGGTTTGCAGCGACACTTCTGATGGCCAGTGAAAAACATTCTAAAGCACTTGCATGGTATATATTCGAAGCTTTTCAAAAGAGACAAAATGAAACAGAAAAACCATGACAGATTTATTAAATCAACCAACATGTTTATTGTTTTGAAAACGTGGAAGATCTTGATTATTTCATTTTTGGTATGCCATTTCTATATTAATGAGAATGAGCTTATTTGCATTTGTAAGGGCATGTGTGTATGGTGTGTGTGCATGCATGCACGTGTGTTTGTCTTCTTCAATTTAACATCTGTTCACTCTAAGTGATATTAGACATGTGTCTGTGTGTAATTATAGGTGTGTGAGTATGTGTGTGTGCGTATGTGTGTGTGTTGTGTGTGTGTATGTGTGTGCGTGAGGGAGAGAGAGGGAGAAAGAGAGGGGGAGAGAGATAGATAAGAGAGAGTGAGTGAGTGCACATTAGACTGATCTTTACATGCAACATTGAAATTATTGACAAATTAATGTGAAGTGTTTTACTTTGATTTGTTTTGCTTTAAGATGTTCTGAATCTCATGTCATGGGCATATGGCCTGGTACATTAAATGTTCCGAGTTCCGAGTACCTCTCGCTCTCGTTCTCTATTTCTTAGTAATTACTATCTAAACCTTCTGAGTAAATAACTATGTGAATGTATTGAATTGCTTTACAAGGTTCAGAAATTTAGAGGGAGAGGCGAATAGTATATCCCCAAAGCATCCAATGCAAGGATCTGTTTCTTCATCTGACAGAATTTAACACACTAAGCAGAGATCAGGCTGGCGCAAACGTATCCAGAAATAGAGCAGCGGAACTTAATTCCCCATCCGTTCCTCTCTAGTGAGATACCTTACAATGGATACAGAAAGCCAGCCGGTTTGCATTTTCAGTGCTATAAATAACTCGCGGTAGGTAACTCGTAAAGCGATTTACCTCCCCTGTGAGTACACGGGGCCTATTCGCCCGCAAGAGAGATAACCATTAGTCTTTCATCCCCTGTACTGTTTTAGGGAGCAGTGACTGGTATTATGGGATGTAGACTAGGTGTATAGGTTATTTTTGACAGTGTTTATGGGTGCTCCAACTACATACATACAGTCAGCGTTGCTTTTCTGTTTGGGTTTAGTTTTCGTTTTGTTGTTTCTTTGCTTTTTTTTCAAAATGTGTTTCTCCCTGCTCTCTACTTCTTTTTTTTTTTTTTTGGTTTGTTTTATCTTGCTCTTGTTTCTTTTTTTTCTCAACCTGTTGTGGAATCTCTGTCTCTGTGTCTGTCTGTCTGTCTGTCTGTCTGTCTGTCTGTCTCTCTCTCTCTCTCTCTCTCTCTCTGTCTCCAGCTCTGTCTCTCCTCTATCTCTATCTCTCTCTGGCACTCTGTCTCTGTCTCTCTGTGCCTTTCTCTTTCTCTCTACATCTCTCTCTCCTTTTCTGTCTCCCCTTCTCTGTCTCTATCTCTCTGTCACTCTGTCTCCCTCTGTCTTTGTCTCCTTTATCTGTTTGTCCGTCGGTCTGCCTGTCTGTCCGTCTGCCTGTCTGTCTGTCCGTCTGCCTGTCTGTCTGTCTGTCACACACACAGACACACAGCCTCCCCCCGCCCCACTCCCTTTTGATGTATTATGGACAAAGGCCAATATACTAGTCAAGTGTTTCAGAGTCTCTCTCTCTCTCTCTCTCTCTCTCTCTCTCTCTCTCTCTCTCTCTCTCTCTCTCTCTCTCTCTCTCTCTCTCTCTTGTTTTTCGTTTATTCTAGTCTTTCGTAGGTTTTTGTTGTTGTTGTTTTTTGTTTGGGGAGGAAGGGGGGAGGGGTACTTTACTTTCTACTATCTTAGTTCTCTTTCTTTGTTGTTGTTGTTGTTGTTTTTCTGGAAATGAACACCCTTTGGTTTGTAATCTACGCAATATGTGGGCGTGGCTTCAAAATAAACTGTAGCCTGATGTCTATCCACTGCTGTAATTGCGGTATGTTTATGATGTATGTATGTTGAATAAACAATGTTTGAACCAAGATGTGATGTATGCATTTGCACATAGAACCTCAGTCTGTAGTTTCAATCTAAAGGACTTGACAGGTAAAGGTATGGGACCTGATGTATCAACTGCAAAAGTAGATACAAAAATCCCTCCCCTACCAAAAAAAGAAAGGGAAAGGTTGCCCAGTGATGAATTGAACAGGCACCTCCACTGCGCTGTCAGATAAACAGATGGACGCCCTCACAGCATCACCATTCACCTCTCCTACACAGTGACCAGCTGCAAACTAGATGATGGATACGTGGTGGTGTCTGATGATGGCTACTGGGACTGACATGGCGGGAAAAGCTGTCTTCTCCTACGTTCGAACAGCAGACGTGTGTGGAATCGCTTAATCAAAGGGGGTGCACGAGGTGGGTCTGGATTTCCTGCTGTGTTACTTGATGCTTTGCTCCTGTTGGTTGAGGTTTTTGTTTTTATTGTTTGTTGTTGTTCCTTTGGGGGTGGGTGGGTTGTGGGTTGTTGTTTTTTGTTGTTGTTGTTTCGGGGGATGGGGGGTGCCGTTCTCTTTCGGCTAGAGCTCCAAGGTTTGCCAATCGTGAGATTTTGCGTATGGGATTATGAGATTGTTTTTGTCCACCGTGAAGGTGGAAGCATTCTGACTTTGGGGATGCATGCTGGGTGTGTCTGTGTTTTAGTAACCCAGCGAATAATGACCTGAATGACGAGGTCTTAACGTGCATAGCTGATCTTCTGCATGTGTATATACAGGAAGAGAAGAAAGTCACAGGCAGGTCTGCAATTAGAGTTGACCTGGGAGATCGTAAAAGTCCACACCCTTAATTCACCTGACGCTGCCGAGAGTCAAACGCACAACTTCATGGACCCATGGGATTGAAGTCAGTCTTAACCACTCGGCTATAGCGTCTGTCGGTCACTTCTGTTACCTCCATACCTGGCAGCTCTTTTAAACATAGGTGTCCCATTGTGACTGGCTCTGCACTGGGGATTTATATGTCGATAAATCTTCATCCGACGCTCACACAGCAACTACTGTTGTCTGTCATAGAAGCGAAACTGAGTTACGCTGCCGCTAAGCGCCTAGCAAGTCAAGCCCTGCGCATTCGATTTCGGCGTGGGAGAGAATTGTTATCGTTCAAGTCTTTCTAAAAACATCACCATGGGGGCGGCAGGTGAATGGACCAGGAAGGAAGAAAACACAGACAAGAAGGAGGTGACAGGAAGAAAAGCAACAAGGCAGAATCAACAAGAAGAATAGAAAAAGGGATCATTCCTAGCACAGAATTGCCAGAAGGTGGGGATGTTGTTTATACTGACAGGCCTCCATGCATGGCATCCCCACTGAAGGATAATTTATCACCAACACAAGATACTGGCCAACTGCAGGCAAGAGATCAAAGAGAACCGGTTCCTCACCCAGTACACAACCCTGCAGCTGACACGGTGTCCGCATAAAGCTGATGCCTTTACAAATCAAAGCTGCATCCTTGTCTTCACGCTGCGGCAAGGGCGCAGGCACTGAGCTATAAAACCACCAGAGGCTGCAGCGTCCAGCTTGCATTGCAAAGACCTTCAAGGGCTACTGCCTGCAGAGCTATCTTCAGCTTCCTCCACTCCTGATGGCTGGAGTTACGCTGATCGCAGAGGCCGTAATACAGGAGTGCGTCATTAAAGAGACACTCCGCCACAAAATGAGTCAAAGTCAAAGTCAAGTCAAAAACACTTTAATCATCCCATGAAGGGCAATTACAATACTGACAGGCAGATTGATACACATCAAATATATCAAAGACACAAAAGCTATATTTCATATTGGTTTTCAAATAAAATGTCACGATCACACACACACCAACACACACGCGCGCATGCGCACACACACGCAAACACCCGCACGCACGCACACACATCAATTGTGAACACAATTTTAAACCCATTGACTAGAAGACATAAAAACTTATTTTTACGCACGCATATACGCAGTACGTACACACACACGTACGTGTGTGTGCGAACACGCCCACGCACACCCACACCATACACCAATATATGAATTCAATGTTTTAAGACCGTTGACTAAAAGACAGACTTATTTCACACACCCACGCACCCACACACACATAATTATGTATTGACTACACTCGTAGCAATGGCAATCAGGCAAGTAATTCAGAGAAATGTAAAAACTAGGTAGTCAACATTATTGTGAATTCAGAATTCGAATGCTTACTGGCACAAAAGAATTTCTTTTTCTGTTAGTCTTGCTGATGGGACACTGAAAACGGCGTTCCGAAGGCAACATTTGAAATTCTGGAAACAAAGCATGGGAAGGATCAGCCAAAATGGCTGTGGCTTTGCGTACAAGCTGCTGATTGCAGAACGACATGAGATCTCTTTGTTCTTTTCCAATTATTTTTGAGCAGATTCTTACAATTCTCTGCAGGCCATTCTTGTTTTTAACACTAAGGTTATTGTACCAACAAATGAAAGCAAAACTTAGAACACTCTCTATGAAAGACTTGTAAAACAAGGAAAGAATCTTTTTGTCTACAAAAAATGAGTTCAGTTTCCTCAGAAAATACAGACGTTGTTGTCCCTTTTTGAAAATAGCGTCAGTGTTAACGTCCCAGTTTAACTTGTGGTCAAAAACAGTTCCCAGATACTTATAGTTCAAAACGTTTTCAACTTCTTGATTATGGATAATAATATTCTTAGGAGTATGCCCTGATCTTCTGAAGTCGATAGGCAGGTCTTTAGTTTTAGAAACATTTAGCTCCAGATAGGCCTCGTCACACCAGTGTACGAACTCGGTGAGGGCTGGACCGTGGTCTAAGACTGATCCGGATAATAGGGATAACAGAGCACTATCGTCTGCGAACTTTACCAGAAAGGAATTTCCATAGTTGCTTCTGCAATCATCTGTGTATAGAATGTACAGAAGTGGTGAGAGGACGCAACCCTGCGGAGAACCAGTCGGATTACGCTTGCCCCACTTCTCTGTTTTCTGCTCTAAAAATTATAGTAATAAATAATCATCATCATCGCCTAAGATAATGGTGATGATGATGATGATGATGATGATGATGATGATGATGATGATGATGATGATAATGCTGCTGCTGTTGCTGCTGCTGCTGCTGCTGCTGCTGCTGCTGCTGCTGCTGCTGCTGCTGCTGCTACTACTACTACTACTAATTAATAAATGGAATTTATATAGCGTTAATCTTGCAAGGGCAATTCAAAGCGCTTGTACTCAACTCAGTCTTATACAGTCATGCAATCAATGACAATTAATAGTCCCTACAATCCAAATGCACACACACGCGCGCGCGCGCACACACACACACACACACACACACACACACACACACAGGTTATACACTTTAGCAGGGTGATAGGACTTCGACTGTTAAAGGCAGGGACAGCTATGAGATGAGACAGGAGTGGAAAGTCTTAGGCAGGTGAGGAGGGGGGGGATGTCAAGATGTCGGTTTTGAGAGTTCTACTGAATGCATAACTATAAGCATTTGTCTACCTTGTAAGTGAAAGTAAACGTAACCGTAAAGGTGTTCCCATAATCTATGTAATCATTGGGGAGCGAGTTAATAGAGACCTCAACTTCTCCAGGGGCCAGCATTATGAGGGCCGCGTCCATCTCCTCTCCCTCGCTGCTTTACCTTCCCTGACCCTAAAGAGGGCAGGTACCCATTTACAGCTGGGTGAACTGGGGCACTGTACTGAAGCCAAGGCGCGCAAACGGTCACCCATCCACTTGGTAACCACGCTCGATGCTGCTTAACCTTGATGGGGGGAGGGAATGCTCTGACCACTGAGCTATCCCGACCTCATTTCTACATTGTACTGAAGTATAAGCAGAATCTGTTTTCCCAACCTTTCATCCTTACCAACTATTACGATGCAGACTTCGTCCATTTCTCATTCTGTCACTTCCTGGAGTCCAGGCTTTCAGTTTTGTAATAACTGTTCATAGAGTTATCCGATGTTTAATCTTTCTTTCTCCATTGACTAGCTTTCTTGTCGCAAACTAATAACATGAAAGCAATTTAAAAATACATCCAGTACGATGTGACTCATTTTTTGGTGGAGTGTCAATTTGAACCAACAACACCAGAATGAAGAAAACAGTTCCAAAACCGTGTCCATGTTTCAAGATAGTTTGCTGCAGGGAATCCAGTGACTTAGACGCTTCCCTGATATTTCAGTTTGAACTTTCTTCTTCTTCTTCTTCTTCTTCTTCTTCTTCTTCTTCTTCTTCTTCTTCTTCTTTCTTCTTCTTCTTCTTCTTCTTCTTCTTCTTCTTCTTCTTCTTCGCATTATCTGCCTTTTCGCATTCTTCTTCTTCTTCGCAATTCTTCTTCTTCTTCGCAATACTTCTTCGCTTTCTTCACAATTCACAAATCCTATTATTCTTTTTCTTCTTCGTCGTCGTCGTCGTCGTCATCGTCGAACGCTGAGAGAGCATCTGTTGTTGTCTGTCAGTTGAGCAAAAATGTGTAGGACTGCCGTTAAGCACCTGACATGTCAGGCCCAGCACATCCGACTTCGGCGTGGGAGAGAATTGTTATCGTTAAAGTCTGTCTGAATTTTGATAAAACCTCAACGACAATAAATAACATCTAGTTGGCTGAAAAAAGAATTGAATGATGTAGTCGATGGGTCGACTGGTGGTCTGAAATTTTTGGACCTGCCTGGAAAGCGAGCAGTCGAAGGTTCCATCCTCGCTTGACGCCAAACTGTTAATGTCCCATCTGCTAGACTTATCGTGGGGATGCCGCCGACCTGTCAGTATCAGTAACCTTACCACCTTCTGGAAATTCTGGGATAATAATTCCGGCTTTTCTATCACATTCTTTCTTTCTGCCTTGTTCTTTTTTTTTTCCTGTCACCTCCTTCTTGCCTATTTGTCGCCTTCTAAGTTTATTTCCCCGCCTTTTCTGCCTTAGAAAGACTTAAAATATAACGGTTTTCTCCCACGCCGAAATCTAATACGCTAGGCCTGACTTGTCAGGTGTTTAACGGCAGCACAACACTTTTTCACTCATATGACAGACAGCAGAAGTTGAAAAAGAAGAAGAAGAAGATAACGAGAGGAATGTGTAGGATGCAAAGAATGTGTAGAATGCAGAAGAAGAATTGCGAAGAAGAAGAAGAAGAAGAACAAGAACAAGAACAAGAACAAGAAGAATTGCGAAGAAGAAGAATTGCGGAGAAGAAGAATTGCGAAGAAGAAGAATTGCGAAGAAGAAGAAGAAGAAGAAGAAGAAGAAGAAGAAGAAGAAGAAGAAGAAGAAGAAGAAGAAGAAGAAGAAGAAGAAGAAGAAGAAGAACAAGAAGAAGAACAAGAAGAAGAACAAGAAGAACAAGAACAAGAAGAAGAAGAAGAAGAAGAAGAAGAACAACAACAACAACAACAACAAGATTAAAACATATGTACTGAACGAATGTAGCTGTCAGGACAGTGTGACATTAGACTGGGTCACGATGATTCTCTAACAGAACAAAAGACCTGACACTCAGTTTACTTCCATCCTTTTCTAAAACAAATATAAATACTCCGACCAGAAAGCAAATTAAATCGGTTGGGAAAATAAACCATGAAATAAACCGTGCATCTGCAGCTACCATAACAAAGGTAAAAATGAATATTTTGTAATATGATGCTAATGTTATCACTATAAATAGAATTATTATCTCAAATTTGAATGTAGGAGAGTTTCTGGTAACAATGTATTGTTTGATGGGAAAATAGAATTACAGATGTCTGTTGTGGATTTTGTTTTTCTTTCTGTGTTGTGTGTTGTTTGGTAAATACGTGTTAACACTGTTAGCATTTTATGCCGCAGTTTGTTGGGATTATTGCAAATGAGACGTATGAAATCATAGCAACCATATTCACGCATCTGTCACATTTTGTGGGGGTGGGGTGGGGGTGTTTTGTTTTGTTTTTTTGTTATAGAGACACTTGACAGGGAAGATTACAGAGCTAACACGCACACACTTTTATACATACACGTGCGTGAATCAATGCGAGAGACAGAGAAAGACAAACAGATAGAGACAAAGACAGAGACAGACAGACAGAGACAGAAACAAACATACATACACACAAACATACAGAGACAGAAACAAACATACATACACACAAACATACAGACAGAGACAGAAACAAACATACATACACACAAACATACAGACAGAGACAGAAACAAACATACATACACACAAACATACAGACAGAGACAGAAACATACATGCATACACACAGACAGACAGACAGAAAAAGACAGAAACAGACACACATACACACAGACATAACAGTGACAATCTGATATCACTGTTTAGTGGAAGGACGTTAAACTGAACAACTATACAGTGACAGAAACAGACATACATACACACACATACA
>CM054162.1:3631880-3639380 GCA_028751875.1 Rapana venosa
TGGCGACTGTGAAGTGTGTGTGTGGGAGGAAGGGGGGGGGGGTAATCATTTACTCTGTTATTTCAATGGTGACTGTGAAGGGGAAGTAATTGTTGCCCTATGGCTGAATCATCGTTTGCTTTATGATTTTTTAGCACACATCTTATTTTTCTTTCTGATTTGTTTGTGTGTGTGTGCTTCTTTAAGATGTATTTATTATTTATGACGCACATTAGCAAACATTGCATGATCACAAAGATGGTGGAGAGGAGTTAAAGTGAGACACCCCTGAAGTCAAGAGCTACCTAGTTATGAGGAATGACTGAGGTAGCTATGAATAATTATCCTCTGCTGGCTGACTTTGACTTTCTTTTTCTCTCCCATAGCAGCTATTACATACTATGGAAAACGATTACTGTTTTGGGTGTGCTGATGCCTTTGAACTTTTTTTTAGCATTTTTTAAAATGCATTTGGTAAGAAAAAAGAAACCGTCTTTCAGTCATGTCAATTATTAGTGTGTGTGCATGTGTTGCGGTTTGACTTCCCATAATAATAATAATAATAATAATAATAATATATGGAATTTATATAGCGCCGAATCTTGTAAAAAACAAACAAATCGAAGCGCTTGCACTCAATCATTTATCATGGCATGGTCTTTTCATAATTATATTTACTAAGGCTAGCAGAGGGGTTTTAAGTTCACAGCAAACCAACTCATACTATTCATTTTCTTGATTCTCAGCTAGAGCTCCAAGGTTTACCAATGGTGACATTTTTTATGTATGCGACCGTTTTTGCCCACCATGAAGGTAGCGGTATTCTGACTTCGGGAATGCTCTAAATAAAAGCCAGGCAAAACCTGAAAACAATCTTAGCCTCTGACGAACTTGGAACTAACCATCCTCCAGTCAGGAACCGTGCATGTAACCACTACGCAACAAAAGCTTGCAACGTTTTTTTGGTGTACCTTTCTTTCTTAAGTTCATTTATTTCTTGCTTTTATCGTTTTCCGCCTCCGTGGGTATCGTTCTTGGCATGTGGTGTAGATTTGTTCTGAACATCTCCGCATTTTTGTACGTTCTCTATCAGTATTAATTCATGAATAAAGTCGAACACTCTTACGGATTTATTTTATTTTATTTTTATTTTGGAGCAGACGATAATCTTGGTCATTAGGAAAGGAAAACAGAGGTTGTCTGTGTGGGAATGAGGATAGTTAACACAGCTGTAATGACGATGATGGCGGACAGGAGGGACGTTAAAAATGCTGATGAATAATAAAACTGTGGAGAGAGAGAGAGAGAGAGAGAGAGAGAGAGAGAGAGAGAGAGAGAGAGACAGACAGAGACAGAGACAGAGAGAGAGAGAGAAGAGAGAGAGAGAGAGAGAGAGAGAGAGAGAGAGAGAGAGAGAGGCACATTGGGGTTGCTTTTTTATAATATATTTCGGCTTCTCGGCTTCTTCAGGGAGGTGGTTTATTGACCAACCATAGACAGACAGGCAGACAGACAGATAGACTGATAGACAGGCAGACAGAAATACAGGCAGACAGATAGACTGATAGACTGATAGACAGATAGGCCTACAGATAGACAGACAGAAACTGACAGAGCGACAGATAGATAGACAGACAGAGATTAGATAGATAGATAGATAGATAGATAGATAGATAGATAGATAGATAGATGGATGGATAGATGGATGGATGGATGGATGGATGGGGGATAGGCCCCTCTTTCATCAGTGAACAATCATTATGAATATCGATCACTTTCAAGCCAGCTTTTATTGAGATATTTACCACTCGCTTGCCAAACATTCTCTATGAGACATGTTTCATATTGTTTGCTTATGATGTTACTGACATGTTGCTGTGAGTGATACCGTTTGGTGTTGTGATATAATGTTGATTGATATCATCACCACCGTCCTCATCGTTGCAAACCCCCAAGAAAAATTCCGGCTACCTGTCAGCATAGAAAGCATCTCCACCCTCTGGAAATTCTGTGCGCAGAAATCCCTCTTTTTCATCACTCTCTTTGTTTCTGCCAGATTCTTTTTTGTTCCAGTCACAACCTTCTTTTCTATTTTCTGTCTTCATGGTCCATTCTTCTGCCTTGTTTTCCAGGACAAAAAACCTTAGAAGATAACAATTCTCTCCCATGCTGAAGTCGGATGCGCTGGGCCTGACTTGTCAGGGGTTTAACGGCAGCTCTAAACATTTTCGCTCATATGACGGACAACAATACTTGCTGTCTGAGCGTTGGACGAGGAAGATCATCATCGTAAAATTGAAGTTATGAAAATGTAGACAGTGTAGAATGCAGTCATATAGTGCTAGTTACTAATACGATGGTGGCTATTCTTAGAATCTAAAGACCTCACCTTGTAGACCTGACCTTGTAACAGCAAATCTTCGGTAAATCGGGATGGTAATAGACCAGCCGCCTTGGCGCAGTGGTTAACACCTTAGGTTAGGAACTGGAAGGTCGCGGGTTCTAATCCCATAAGAGTCAAAAACAATTGTTTAGACTCCGGCTTTCTCCTAACCCAGAGTGAGTGAGTGTGCTGTGGGCTCATTGAGAAGACTGGTAGCACACAGTTGAGCTTCTTCTACTTTATGGATGGATCAAACGTTCATCTGCTAGCAAGTAAAACGTGAGGTTCTGGGTTCCATTCCTCGCCCTGCCTTTTGTTCCCAGTTTCGCGGGGAAATTAAACTGAATGTCTGGCCTTTTGGAGGAGACTCAGAACCTGTCGGACCTGTGTGCTTACGAAATTCTGCACTTCAAAAATAGACAGTTGGAAATCAGAAAGTGCTGGAGGGTACCTGCTGACTGTCCTGGAACGAAAACAATTCTTTGGTCCTAAAGGGTTTTAACTTTGAAAGGTTTGATTGTGTGCTGTTGCTGTTGCTTCCTTGATTTTAAAACAATAAATTTTGTTCTTTGTTTTTACACTGAGTACTTGCAAAAGTATTATCAAGACAGTCATGCAAAATCCCTTCAGAAAATGTATTTAAAGAGAAAAAAATATCATAGAATTATGATAATACCACAATCACCATCGCAACACTACTACTAACACCAATAACAACACATCACCACCACCAACCAACACACAACCACCACCAACATCAACATATCACAAAACTATTCACCCACTCTTTATCTGGCTAACAGCAAAGAGACAGTTGTCTATTTGTCAAATCCAATCATAATTAAGCCCCTTTAGAATCGCAATGGCGACTGAGCGGCCTTTTAGACAGGAGCGGAGACAAGCGAGAAATGAACTTAGCAGTCAGAAAATAAGTTAGCGGTGTGGGAATGTTGTCATAGACACCTTTTCCGTTTGTTATTTGTTTGTTTGTGTGTTTGTTTGGTTTTTTTGGTTTGTTTGGAGCTGCTTTGTCTTTTGTTGCTGCCTTATCTACTGTGAGCCACTAAATCAGAAACATTTTTTTTTGTGCATGATGATCAATGACCATGAGGGTGATAATGTAACAATGTTGCTATGAAAGCGCAGTTTTGCTTTAAGACTACGTGACAGGTCTGTATTATCTACTAACTATGATATTTGAGGAACGTTGCATGCGTGTAAATGGTTTGAGTGCAAGCTCTTCGATTTGTTCGTTTTACAAGATTCAGCGCTATAAAAATTCCATTTTTTATTATTATTATATTATTATTATTATTATTATTATTATTATTATTATTATTATCATCATCATCATCATCATCATCATCATCGTCGTCGAGGCTTCCTATCATAATAAATACCCAGGCGTCAACCAGGCCCCGCGAGAGCTATACAGACACCTGCAGTGTTGGTCAGGTAATTTCAACAACACTCTCAAACTCGCACTTGTAAAGAGGATAAAGCTTGACTGTGTTGGTTCCACTCTTCCCTACAGCACACACTCACTCTGGATAGGAGCCGGTTGGAGTCCGAAAAAAATACCCATGACTCGTATGGGATTCGAACCCGCTACCTTCCAGTCCGTAACACGAAGCACAAACCACTGCGCCAAGGCGGTTGGTTGGCAAAGATGGCTCCGATTGTGAGAGGCAATCAAGTTAGGAGGTCTTATAATCAATGTTGTGTCTCTGTGGGGTCTGGTTATATTATTGTTTCACACTCTTGTGTTATCGTTGTGATGGTGTAGTGCAGGGTAGTGTAACTGGTCTGCACTAGTTTTGTATGTTTTTCTGTGATTGTTTATAGGGTTTATTTAGTGGTCCATTTCTGTTGTGTGCCTGCCTGCCTGCCTGCCTGCCTGCGTTTTGTTCTTGCTTTTCACATTTATTTGTTGCTTTTGCAACTCTTGCCTGTGATTGGTCTCTTTTTTTGGGTGTTTTTGTCTCTCTGTCTGTCTTTCTGTCTGCTGTCACCGTTGTTTTTTCTGTCTGTCTCTGTGCCTCTGTCTGCTTCTCTCTCTCTGTCTCTGTCTGCTTCTCTGTCTCTCTGTGTGTCTCTGTCACTTTGTGTGTCTGTCTGCCTGTCCGTCTGCCTTCCTCTCTGTCTGACTCTGTGTGTGTGTGTGTGTGTGTGTGTGTGTGCGTTTGCGTGCACGCGCGCACGCGTGCGCTCACGCGTGTTTAGACATCATTCCCGAAGTACGAATACAACCACCTTAACTCTAGGCCAAAAAACCCAAAACAAAACAAAAAAAGCCATGCACACACACCCCCAAAAATGTTCACCTTTGGTGAACCCCCGAACTCTATGCAGAAAACAAACAAATATTCGCGAATAAAAAACACATATCTGTATGTTTTTTCAAAGCCAATTTCTAATCAAGCTCCTTAGAATTATTCTTCCTCTGAAAGTGGCAGAGCAAGACACTGAGGAATGAAGTTAGCATTCGGAAAATGTATTGAGATTACAAAAAAAACACAACATATCAGCACAAAATGGCTGTGATTGCCGAGGTTCTATCACGTTAGGACGTCCCGCAGACTGCTAATTCTATTGGCCTCTTTGTTTTCTTTTGTTTTGTTTTGTTATCGTCATTTTCCTATGGTCTTTGATCCGAGCTCTAATCTCATGATAGGCATCGCAGCTAAAGTGTACATAGTTACGTGGCTTGTAAATGGATTGATGTGTAGATTGGGATTTTTGGTTTGTTCGTTTGTTTGTTGTTGGGGTGTTTGGGGTTTGGGGTTTGTTTGTTTGTTTATTTTTAAGGGGGGAGCGGGTGTCTGCTATGTTTGTTATCAAACTGTTATTGACTTTTTACTTTTAATTTAAATAGTTAGTAAACGGATTGATGTTCAGTATTCTTATGTTATTTATTGGGGGTGGGGGTTGCTTGTATGTCTTTAGAAATAAGTTTGCTTTACGTTTTTTCACGTAGCATATTATTTTTCTGTCTGTGCATTGTTAACCCAATCTCTGTCACTGGCTGTGTATCTCTGTCTGTGTCTGTCTGTCAGTTTCTGTCCCTGTCTGTCTGCATCTGTCTCTCTTTCACTCTTTCAGTCTGACTCCGTCTCTCTGTGTCTGTCTGTCTGTCCGTCTGCTTGTCTGTCTCTGTCTCTCTCTCAATCTATCTCTCTATCTCTCTATCATCTATCTATTTATCTTTCTACCTACCTATGTATCCGTGTGCATGTGTTTGCATCTGCATGTCTGTGTGTGCGCTCACGCATGTTTCGACATCATCCTTGCAGTCGGAATACAGCCACCTTAACTGTGGGGGGAAAAAAAGTCACACACGCCCCCCCCTCCCCCTCCCCCACAAAAATCTCAGCTATGGTAAACCTGGGAGCTCTAGGCATGGAACAACAAAATCGTGAATAATATCTTTTTGAATGTGTGTTTTTTCAAAGCCAATTTCTAATCAAGCTCTTTAGAATTATTCTTCCTCTCAAAGTGGCAGAGCAAGACACTGAGGAATGGAGTTAGCGTTCGGAAAAATGTATTGAGATTACAAAAAAAACAACATATCCGCACAAAATGGCTGTGATTGCCGAGGTTCTGTCACATTAGGACGTCCTGAAGACTGCTAATTCTATTGGTCTCTTTGTTTTGTTTTGTTTTGTTCTTTATTTTGTTATCGTCATTTTCCTATGGTCTTTGATCCGAGTTCTAATCTCATGATGGGCATCCCTGCTAAAGTGTGCATAGTTACGTGGCTTGTAAATGGATTGATGCGCAGCTGGTTTGTTTGTTTCGTTGTTGGGGTGTTTTGGGTTTCGGTTTTTGTTTTTGTTTTTATAGGAGCGGGTGTCTGCTAGGTTCGTTGTCAAAATATGTTTTACTTTTTATCTCTTTTGCATATAGTTTGTAAATAGATTGATTTTCTGTATTGTTATGCTACTCTTTTTCGGGAAGGGGGGGGGAGTAAGGGAGGAGGGGGTAGATAGCTTGTATGTTTAAAAAATCTAATATTCTGGACTTTTTAAATTTAATATTATCGCTGTTCTTTCTTTTCTTGTATGGCAAATGTGTGTCCTTCTGTGCATCGTTATCCCAGTCTCTGTCTCTCGCTCTGTCTGTCTTTGTCCGTCCATCTGTCCGTGTCTGTCTGTCTCTGTCTCTCGTTCACTCTCTCAATCTGTCTGTCTGGGTGTCTGCCTGCCTGTCTCTGTCTCTGTCTTTGTCTTTCTCTGTCTCTGTCTGTCTATGTCCGTCTGTCTATATGTCTGTCTTTCTCTCTCTGTCTCTCGCTGTCTGTCTGTCTGTTTGTCTCTCTCTCTCTCTATCTCTCTCTCTCTCTCTCTGCCTCTCTCTGCCTCTCTCTCTCTCTCTCTCTCTCTCTCTCTCTCTCTCTCTCTCTCTTCTCTCTCTCTCTCTCTCTCTCCCTGCCTCTTTCCTTGTTTACACAGATGAGACGATGTAAAGCTTGTTTGTTTGGGTTTTTTTCCTTTTACTATGTGAGTGTATGAGTATTAGGTTCATCATTATGGTGTATCCCTACGGGCAGGGAATGGATGTAAAAAAGCACAAAGGTGCTCATTCATTATCCTCGAAATAAAGGAATTTGCCATTGTCATTGTCATTGTCTCTCTATTTCTCTATTTCTCTCCTTCTCTCTTTCTCTCTCTCTCTTTCTCTTTCTCTTTCTCCCTCTCTCTCTCTCTCTCTCTCTCTCTCTCTCTCTCTCTCTCTCTTTCTCTTTCTCTTTCTCCCTCTCTCTCTCTCTCTCCTCTCTCTCTCTCTCTCTCTCTCTCTCTCTCTCTCTCTCTCTCTCTCTCTCTCTCTGCCTCTTTCCTTGTTTACACAGATGAGCAACAAAAAAAAGGAAAAAATCGAAAATCGATGTATGTGTGTGTCTGCTTTTGTGTGTGCGTGTGTGTGCGTGTGTGTGTGTGTGTGTATGTGTGTGTTAGTGTTAGTGCTCGCTATGCTAAAAGAACATCCCTGAAGATATATATTGATGAGGCCAAGTCTCGCAAAGCAGATTCTTCATCAACAAGAAACAACAACAACAATGTCAACAACATCCAACAGTATTGACAACAAAGCCAAATTCACGCAGACCATCCCGTTATTGCATTAACTAGCATGGGAAA
>CM054162.1:3644380-3666880 GCA_028751875.1 Rapana venosa
GAAACACGAACATACCCAGCATACATCCTCGAAGTCGGAATGCGGCTACGTTTATGGTGGTCAAAAACGGTCGCGTACGAAAACAATCTCACCATTAGTGAACCTCGGAGCTCTAGCCGAAGAACGAAACAGAAAGAGAGCACAAGAACATCCCAATGCTGACTGCAGGCCCTGTCTGTTCCCCCTGTCTGTTCCCCCCAGTGACTAGCTAACACACATGCTGGGCACCTAGCCTAAACCAGAGTCTCTGTTTTGTGCTGGCTGTTTTGGGGTTTTCTTTCTTCCCAATTCCGCATGTGCTGGTATACCGCTGAAAGGCTTGATTCTTGACTGAGTTTGACAAGCAGACAGTGGTTGATGGAGGAATGCATTTAGTTTAGTTGGCTTGGTGTAGTTTAGTTTAGTTTGGTTTACTTGTGTTTAGATTATACTTGAGAGCGAGACAATGATTTTATTTCGATTTTATACCAGTTCAAGTCACGGCAGATTTCTCTACATGAAATCCGGGCTTCTCTCCCCGGTGAGAGCGCGTCGCCACAAGAGCAGCGCCACCCATTATTCGTTTTTTTCTTTTTCATGTCTGCAACTTATTTTTCTTCATCTAATCTTCTTCTAGCTGATCTTCTTCATTGTCAAACGCTCAGACAGCAACTACTGTTGTCTGTCATGTTAGCAAAAATGCGTCACGCTGCCCCTAAGCGCCTGACAAATCAGACCCAGCGCATCCGACTTCGGCATATGAGAGGTTTTAAGTCTTTATTGGGAGAAAAAGGCAGGAGAATGGGCCAAGAGGGCATACAATACAATAGACAAGAAGGACGTGACTGGATAAAAGGGAATAAGGCAGAAACAAAGAGAAGTGTAGAAAAGAAAGCAGTCCTAGTTCAGAGTTTCCAGAAGGTGGGGATGCTGTTTATACTGACAGGCCCCTGGCATCCCCACTGGGTGTGAGGGGGTGTGGGTGGGGGGGGGGGGGACAATGATCAAAGAATAATGTAAAACAATGACCAGACCCAACAGAGACATAGCATAAACGAAATGTCCCTTTAACTTCATTCATCCCCCTTACAAACAAACAAACAAATCCATTTAGCGCTCCCCCTCAAAAAAACTGTCCCAAACTCTATCACACTGTATACCTGATAACATCGTTATGTCTGTGTGCTCTTGTTCAGTCACTGACTCACTCATCCATCATCCCACTGTTATGAGGAGGTGGATGGTAATTGGATTGGACAGAGAGACAGACAGACAGACAGACAGACCGACAGACAACTGTCTCTTTCCCCACTGGTCAAGGCTACATCAGAGTCATGTTGTTAGTTTTGATGATGGTATTGGTAAGTGCTGTTAATGGTGGTGGTGGTGGTGGTGGTGTAATGGTGGTGGTAGTAATGGTGGTGGTGTTATGGTGGTGGTGTTATGGTGGTGGTGGTGGTGGTGGTAGTATTGGTGGTGGTGTTGTGGTGGTGGTGGTGGTCACGTTGGTGGTATGGCATTTCTTGCTGTTGTTTCCCTAAATATTCTTAAGTGGTTTTTTTAACCATTTTCTTTTATGTTTATTTTCTTTACGTCCCTTGGCTAGAGCTCCGAGGTTCACCGATGGTGAGATTTTCTATCGTTTTTTCCCACGATGACGGTAGCCGCATTTCGTCTTCGGCAATGTACGCTGGCTATGCTCGTGTTTCCGTAACCCACCAAACGTGGATTTTCTCTCTGCCGTGTCACATCGACGATGAGACCACAGCGACACATTTAACAACAGTATCAGCAACACAAGGGGTATTAACAGCAACATCAGCAACACAAGGGGTATCAACAACAATTTCAGCAGCATAAGGGGTATTAGCAACAGTATCAGCAACAGTATCAGCAACAGTATCAGCAACAGTATCATCAACACAAGGGGTATTAGCAACAGTATCAGCAACAGTATCAGCAACACGAGGGGTATCAGCAACAGTAACAGCAACACAAGGGCTATCAGCAAAAGTATCAGCAACACAAGGGGTGTATCAGCAACACGAAGGGTATTAGCAACAGTATCAGCAACACAAGGGTATCAGCAACACAAGGGGTATCAGCAACACAAGGGTATCAGCAACAGTATCAGCAACACAAGGGTATCAGCAACACAAGGGGTATCAGCAACACAAGGGTATCAGCAACAGTATCAGCAACACAAGGGGTATCAGCAAAAGTATCAGCAACACAAGGGGTATCAGCAACAACATCCGCTACACCTATCTATCTATCTATCTATCTATCATCTATATGTATGTCTATCTGTCTGTTTGTATATCTATATCTATCTATCTATCCATCTATTTCTCGACCTATATATCTATACCTATATAATTATATATAGGGTATATATAGGTGTATATGTGTGGATAAAAAATATATCTGCCTATCTCTGTCTCTTTGTCTGTCTGCCTGTCTATCGATCTATCTATCTATCGATCCATCTATCGATCTATCTATCCAGATTTTGCAGAGACTCCAACCCACGACTTCATGGACCCAGGGATTGAAGCTGAACGGTGTTAACCACTCGGCTATAGCATCAGTCATTTACTGTATAGAGTAATCAATGAGCGTAACATGAAGAATAAACACATGATATAAAGCAAATGTAGCAGCATGGAAGAAACATAAACACACCCAGAAACAACTGATAAAATAACACATATATCTAGGTGGAAGGCAGGAAGGAAGGTGGCAGGATGGTTAAGACGTTTGCCTGCCAACAAGTAAGCCGTGAGATTCTGGATTCGATTCCCAGCCTCGCCCTTTCTTCCCAGTTTGACCAAAAAATCGAAATGAATGTCAAAGTCCTTCGGATGAGACTATAAACCGAGGACCCCGTGTGCGAACGCATGCAGAACATCTTGCGCACACGTTAAATCCTGTTCCGCTGTTCGAAAGAGTAGGCCATTGTGTGCCGGTGGGAACAGATGACAAAATTTTAAAAAACGCATACGCACGCATAATTTTTTTTAAAGCGCTTTGATTTCTTGCTTTACAAGATTCAGCGCTATATAAATTCAATACATTATTATTATTATTGTTATTATTATTATTATTATTATTATTATTACTATCCGTTCCTCGATTCAATCCCATTGGGACGAGATAGCTCAGTGGTCAGAGCACTCGCTTTCCCCCAGCCAAGTTAAGCAGCGTCGAGCGTGGTTACCAGTTGGATGGGTGACCGTTTGCGCGCCTTGGCTTCAGTACAGTTCCCCCAGTTCACCCAGCTGTAAATGGGTACCTGCCTCTTTAGGGTCAGGGAAGGTAAAGCAGCGATGAAGAGGATATGGACGCCGCCCTCAATATGCTGGCCCTAGAGAGTGAGGTCTCTGACGCCTCGCTCCTCTACGACCTCATAGGTTATGGGACTCCTTTACCTTGACCTCCTCAGTCAGAGCTCCAAGGATCACTAGTGGCGAAACGTTTGTTGGGTTTTGTGTGTGTGTGTGTGTGTGTGTGTGTGTGTGTGTGTGTGTGTGTGTGTGTGTGTGTGTGTGTGTGTGTGTGTGTGTGTGTGTGTGTGTGTGTGTGTGTGTGTGTGTGTGTGTGTACTTGCTGCCTCATCTTCTGTGACGTCCCCCTTCCTGCTGCTCCCACTCCGCTCATTCCTATTTCCCCGCCACAGCCATACCCAGATTTGTTATGTCTCATCTTCAGAGTCGGAGGTCCACAGGGAGCCCATCACTATCAGGCCTCCGTGTGCCACCAGCCGAGGTCCATGCACTGCTGTCTGGGGGTCACATTGGCGGTGTTGTCATTGGTGTCCTGTTTCCTGAGCTAGCCTACGCATGACACCACCTCCTAAGCACCCGCACTAACGACAGTGTGGCGAAACGTTTGGCGTCTGCGACCATTTTCTTTTTCTCCCACCTAAAGGTAGACCGCATTTCGGACTTCGGGGATAACCTAACAGTTTCTACTTCTTCTTTGAACGCACAGACAACAACTGAATTTGTTTATGTCATACATAAGCCCAAAATTGTTGATCTGCCGCTAAGCGCCTGACAAGTCAGCCGAGAGCCTCCGACTTCGGCAAGGAGAAAATGTGTATAATTATCCAGTCTTTCTGAAAAAAAAACAAAGGCGTGAGAATGGGATCAACAAGGTTAAAACAATGGACCTGAATAGAGAATGGAGTAAAAAAGGAACAGAGTCAAACTAAGATAGAGGGAAGAAAAGAGGGAATTCCTTGGTCACACAATGTCTAACATAGGGAAAGTGCGCGAGATCCCATAATAAAAAAAAATTCAATGAAATAGAGTATACAAAAAATTAAAAAATTAAACAGCAGGACCCTAAATCAATGCACACAACACAAAATCAAAATAGCTACAATCTGTCGACGAACGTTCAGACAGCAACAATTGGTGTATGTTAAATGAGCAAAAACATGCGTCACAGAGCCGTAACACCTGACCAGTCAGAGAGAATGCGCTGGCGCAGCCAACCGTCGAAAGCGGCATCCGCTTTCGGCATACGAGAAGAAGTGTTACTATTATTTTAAGTCCTTTTCTGGAAGAAAAGGCAGGAGAATTGACTAAGAAGGTCAGAAAACAGAACATAGAAGGAGGTACAGGAACAAAAAGCAAGGCAGAAAGAAAAGTACTCAAATAAAAATAAGTAAAACAACAAACACACCGCCACCTACGATATCAATCAAGTAACAAACTCTCTGAAAGGACAATAAGAAAGAAAAAACGATCCTGCGTGAAAACTGAGAGAGAGAATGAGCGAGCGAGCGCACAGAGATAGAGAGACAGAGAACCAGAGAGAGAGAGAGAGAGATGGAAGAGAGAGAGAGATCGAGCACAAGAGAGAGAGAGAGCGATATAAAGGAGGAGAGAGAAGAAGAGAGAGAGAGAGAGAGAGAGAGAGAGAGAGAGAGAGAGAGAGAGAGAGAGAGAGAGAGAAGAGAGAGAGAAAACTCGAAACTCGAACTTTAATTGTCTAAGGCCAACAGCCCCATACAATAGGGGTAGACATAAGAAAGAATACAGAACGGATGCAAATGAGTACAAATTACGAATAGAAAAGTTTAAGGCAACATTTCAAAGAACATTACATTACAATTTAAAATTCATCTGCTTTCGCGCACATAACGCGCAAACTCACATGTACTCTCGCGCAGCACATACACACAAGCGCAATCCCAAGCAGCACACACACACACACTACCACACAACACAACTTTGATACAAGGTTTATCAATCATAGAAAGAGAAAAAACCAATCATATCAAATTCCTTTACAAAGAAACAGGACACAACAAGCTAATAACATTAATGCTGAAATCGTTTCAGTTGTTTCCGGCTTTCTCTTGGTACATATAAATATAAATCAAATCTACTAGAATTAAAGATGACATCATCATATCGGCTGCTGATTATCTGTTGCCAGTTGGATATATATGGTATGCTTTCAGCAATTGAGATGTTTCGACGGATACTTTATATACCAAGGACAGAGAAACATCACATGCCTTCATCTTCTAACACGTTTATTACAGAAAGGACATTTCATATTCTCATCAATAACCAAATCTAAATTTATGAAATTGATTTCCCGAAACCTCCAAATCGGAAACGCGCCAAAGCTAGCCCTAATATGCTATTGAAAAGTAACTTATGTAAATGTACCCATTCGACTCTCCAGCCCGAGCACTTATCTTCACAAAACAATCAACGGTCAAAAAAACGATTTGCTTCAAAATAAGAAAACCACTCTTTGACAGAACCCGACTTTTAAAATCTCTTTTATTGAATTCCGTAATGAGAACGTTTATTTCATTTCCTACACTGCCAAAGACCCAACAACAAACGAGAACCATTTAGGCACAAAGCAGATTAACGGAGAATATGTCACCCAAATTGCACGACACACCCGATTCTGAAGTTCCAACAGCATGTGCAATGCACATTTGCTGGAATACACTTTGAGTCGTGCTTGTTTAGAGCATGAACCAAACTCTGAATGCATCTTGCTGCACGAGAATTATGAAACAGTCAGTGATGTCCTTTTCCTAGTTCGCCATACAACTACGTTTGATTTGAGCGCTCTAAAGGAAGTAATTTTCAGGACAATCTCTTTTATTGTCATGCAAAACAAACTGTACTATTTTCTACACGGAATCATATTTTGTGCATACCCCAAACTTTTCGGCAAATCCGTACGAGTAACATAGGTTGGACTTGTGCATCCAACCATTTTAAAGGAAAACTTTCACGGCAGAGTTACACGCTTCTTGGAAAAGCCAATTCAAAAATGGTCTGACACCCTAAGCGCTGTATCTTAGCTCGGCTTATCCTGTCATTCCCACTGCTATAGTCCACCATTTTGAGTGGACAAGGTTAATTACCCAAGTACGTGACTAGGCAATCAAACACTTTTCTCTCAATTTTCATTTCCCTAGAACCTATTTCTTTATGATGACACTAAAAACCCCCACAATTTCTGAACACCATTACTTATACTTTTATCCATGATGTTACTTTTCAGGCCTAGCCTCTCTGATGAGGAGAAACAGGCAAGATTGAGGTGTTCACTGTAAGCCATAACAGAGTATGTGACATTAAGACAAATATCGTCATCAAACATCCTCATGAACAATTTGTTTCAGTGGTACAAAGCGTATTTCAAGCTTCCCATAGGACTCAAAAATTTACAAAGTGCCACGTTCATTAATAAAGAAAGAGAAAAGAGTATTGCAGGTGAAGCTACACAACCTTGTTTTAAGACCTTGAACACATTTTAACAGAAATCTGAAATATTCAATTTCCGTTTCTTACACACATCATAATGACAGTATCATACATGCTCTACAATGTTCAAGCATCTTCCCGAGTGTACCCCTGCTATCTAGTAAAAACAGACCCCAATCACAGGACACATTGAATACTATCGTAACAGCTTTACAAAAAACACTATATAAGCACACATACAGTTTTTGCATTAATCAAAAACTGTTATTGTCTGTAATAACAAGGATAGGTCTGAACACAATGATCCCACTGTTGGATAATGTCCTTCGGAAAATCCTGCATGGCTATTCATCATCTTATTGTTTGCTATATCCCGTCCCTGCCCATATCCCATACAATCACATTTGTTAAGAATGGACGTAAAAAACTTTGCATGAGAGCTAATCGATCAAGATATTCCCACTATAATTAAAATGGGGTCATCAGTTTTTCCTTCCCTTTGTGTGGTGGCACAATTATAGACTAATTGGTCCATTCAATGTCGGTAAAACACCTGTTCTCGCAGCATACTAATTAAACATCCATAAAGGAGGAATTGGCGCATGATAGTCACCCAGCTGATAAGCTTTATGCATTTCATTGAGAAAATGGCCATCTAGGACCAGCAACTACCTTCCATTACCCTACAGGTAGCCCTAAACTGCTGTATACTTAATATCTTCATCTGTAAGACCCTGGACTAGTAAACTGGTCCCCCTCTCCTTCCTCCCACTGCTATAACATTGTCAATCTCACTGCCCTCTTGTTTCCCACAGCGCCTGCATTCCAGTAGCACATTACAACGTGTTACTCCACTAAGCCAATCTTCTGTATGTCTTATTTCACTCACATGCAACCCGCCCATGTAATCGAGATTTACCTGGCAGATGATGATCCAAAATAGAATTTGGATCATTCATTGAGTTTCATGAGTGCCTCAGTTGGAATCTTTTTATAATCTTGTGCGTTATAAGTTTTAATCGTAGTTTTTTTATAAGTCTATTCTTCTTTACCTGATAAAGCATTGCTCTTGTCCTCACACTCTTTTTCTACTTTTCTTATAATTCCTTAGATTTGCCTTCTAGCAAGCCCCCTTTATATTCTTTCTTCCACACAATTCATGTTCATACCATTGAGAAAATCTTTCGGACATCCCAGCTATTCCCACCGACATTTTAATCATGCTCTTGAGCATGCATGTTTCATAATGCTGTATAAATAACTTCATAGTGATGCCTGATCTGATAAATCTCCTGAGGTGAAGTTGCACATCCTCTACACTTTGAATTGGAATACTTCATGCAGATAACATATATTCAACAAAACTCCCCCTATCTTGTCTTCAGATCCATGATGATTTTACTTACCGATTTTTCCTTCTTTGTGACACTCTCTGTTCTGTAGTCATTTGTTAAAGACGCACAAATTTAAACTGGCATGTGGGATGATCACAATCTTGATCCTCCCCACATCACACGTAATCCGTAACTCAGCTAGATACAAGTAGAATAATACCAATACTACAACACTATTGCTCCAGAGGGAAATATGTATCAAGTAATACTTACATTATTCCAGGTACATTACAATAAAACCGTTCAGTGATTTTTATAAATCAAAAGCATAAACAAAAAACAAGAGAAGAGCACACGTACCAAAACCATTAAAAGAGACATCAATCAACTGACACTCGTCATGAAACATCAATATCATCACTGTCTTACACAGGTTTGTGTAAAATTATCATAAGGTGTTCGCTGTGTGGTTTTTACATGAGTAATCTGCCAGTCCCTTGCACAATTCAAGTCCCCAACAAGCAAGAACAAACACAATCCTCTCAGGACCTCCATTATATGTCACCCAATATAATTCCACATCATGTAAATAACAAACAGAACCACACTCTTTGGTAGTATGGACTCCCACGAGGAGCGGGATGTACGATTAGCGTATGCACGCATAACATCATTGATTCCACCATAACAGTGATTTTTGACAGTCTGATATAAATTAACAAATGATCGTTTGAAATGAATCAACTTTATAGAACATATACAGGTCAATGTTTATTTATCATGAACACAGAATACCCCCGAACGACAGACCCTGATGAGGAGACAGTTGATAGTCAGCAGATACATGTACTATCACATGCGATTTCGTGCAAAAGATATACACAGGACAAGACAAAGCAGATGTCCTGAATGTTTCTACCTAGCACAACAACCATCGAAGTCACTCACAGATATTTCATAAATACACTGTCAACCCCACTAGTCTCACAGACCCCCATCCATGATTCCAAACTAAAAAGGCAAAATAGTTATGACCACCATTGTCTGTTTGGTACACATAGAAAATTGTACATGTTTACTATATTCATCATTCTCTACTTAGACTTGTTAGATACAGAAACCGTCATCAACATCTTCCTTAATTGCTATCAGCCACACTGCTATCATACTTCTGTCTCCTTCAATAACGTCCACCACACATAGTCACAATAACACACCTACCCACCAATCGTTCCCCTTCACATCCGTCACCCTTCCTTAATTACCACAATCACTACACCATCAGTCATCATAATTACACCATTTCCCTGTTACCATAAATGTTCATATCTAACAAAGACATACCATCACTGCTATCAACTTATTCCAGATTATTGATAACACACACTTGATTTCTTCTGGCGACTGGAAAATTTTCAATGAGAAGCCCAGATTTTATTCTGCCATCAGAAGTACTGGACCACCGGCCGACATCACTATCTCCAAGCCGTGAGGCTGGGCCGATGACTTCCCTACAGCCAAACCCCCGAGGCGCACCCGTGGTCTATGTGGCCTTCACGCTTGCAGCAGTTGACACCACGCCCATCCTATCTGGATTTTGCCTTGGCACTGACTGCAGGTGCTGCATTCGTCTGCCCCACAGTACAGTCCTGTTTCTTACTAGCACGTACTGATTCTGGGTTGTGGCAACCAGCCCCTATCGTTGATTTCAGCTGATAGACCAGCTGCCGAGGTGACAAACCGGACAACGGGGCTTATGAGTGCACTGCATCACAGCTCGAGTGCGTCTGGGCTGACTGCACGATGGTGAGTGGTTACACTTTATGTATTTAGTAACTGTACACTGTTAATCTTCAACACACGACCATCTTGTCCAGTATATTTAGGTACGGGGCCTTTTTTTGCCGTCCTTTTCCGAGCAAAGATCAAAAGAGAGGTTGGAAGATGTTTTCATTTATTATCTTACAATTGCGGGAAAAATCCTTCTTTCAACAAATAACAATGCGTAAATTTAAGCCTTCTTTGCACTTTTCAGGATCCGTTCTACTTCTGTTTTAAACAACAGATTGAAACTCTAGACCAAATGGCCCATACCTACTCTGGTTGCAAATTCAATGATAACTTATCTGCTATTTTCAGTTCGATTTCTAATAACATCACGTCACCCTTTAGCTACACAGTCATCCAAACAGTTCTGCAAGCTTTACTTTCCGAGGAATGCCAAAAAAAACGCAGAATTGATTTCGCCCAGAATTTGACACTTTCTACATGTTTTCCATTCATTTCTTCAAGGCTGTTGATACTTTTCCCAACAGGGCTAAGCAATCTCTTTCCCTTCAAGTCACAGCATACGTCCGTGCATTATCAGCGTCTACATTCACACAGATAGACGTGTCACATTTGACAGGAGAGCTGCTTAACTTTTATCCACCATTTCTCACTTCATCTTCCAGTTCTACCTAGTCTGTGCCATCGTATGTGAGACAACAAGGTTTTGCTGTTCTGTTTGTAGCTGTTTTCAACTCTGCTTTGCCAGACCTCCAGCCCAGCTTTCTCTGTCAGTCTGTCTTCTCCTAGCTTACTCTTGAGGACTGCATGTGAGAGTCTCCTCCATCCCCAGCCATCGCAGAAGTGTCGCACACTGTCTCAAACACTGCCATTGTCCACTCCTCTTGCAGGCTTGTACCAGTGCGTTGACTGAACTAGGACCAGGTGGGTTCACCAACAAGCCATCAGCAAAGAAGGCGAGCAAAGTACTCACTGTACCACATGGCCTCATTTATTATGAAGTTTTAAACACCGGATACTTACTTGGCCGCAAATAGTGGCAAATCTTGTCACAAATTTTCATTAAAACTGCCACAAAATAGTCCCTTTATGCACGATACTGCTGCATGTCACATACCCATAAATGTTTGATAAATTAATTACCACCACTCAATATTAACAATAATCAAAGGAGAAATGCAGACAGACCACAAAAATGGCTTCACTCTTCAGTGAGAATCAACTCAACCCCCAACCCCCCAACCCCCCCCCACCCCCCCCACCTCCCACCCGAGAGCGAGAGAGAGAGAGCGAGAGAAAGAGGAGAGATAGAGAGACAGATAAAGAGAGAGCGAGAGAGCGAGAGAGAGAGAACTATGAACTTTGAACTCTCAACTTTCAACTCTCAACTCGGAAATGCTTTACTGTCCTATGGCCTTTGGTCACAATACAGTTCAAAGGGTTGAAGACAAAATATGAATAAAATGAAGTATAACTTCACGTGTCTGTTTGTTGTTGTTGTTTGCTTTTTTTTTATAAGACCTTGCCATAATTATATAATAATAATAATAATAATAATAATAATGTATGGAATTTATATAGCGCTGAATCTTGTAAAGCAACAAATCAAAGCGCTCAGATTTTATTTCATACCACTTTTAAGTCGCGGCAGATTTCTCTCCGTGAAATTCGGGCTGCTCTCCCCGGGGAGAGCGGAAGAACGCGTCGCTACTTAGCGCTGCGCCACCCTTTCACCCTTTTTTTTTTTTTTTCTGCAGCTGTATTTGTTTCCCTATCTGGAGATATACCTGGAGAGAAAGAGATAGAGGTAGAGAGATAGAGAGAGGGGGAGAGAGAGAGGGAGAGAGAGAGAGAGGAGAGAGAGGAGAGAGAGAGAGGGGAGAGAGAGAGAGAGAGAGAGAGAGAGAGAGAGAGAGAGAGAGAGAGAGGAGAGAGAGAGAGAGAGAGAGAGAGAGAGAGAGAGAGAGAGAGAAGAGAGAAGACAATGACAATGACAATGACAAATGACAATGACAAATTCTTTTATTTCGAGGATAATGAGTAAGCACACATGTGCTTTTTTACATCCAGTCCCCGCCCGTTAGGGATACATCTTAATAATAATAACCCAATACTAGAGAGAGAGAGAGGGGGGGGGGAGGAGAGGGGGGATCGCTTATAACAGAATTACCTCTGACTGTCTCCTTGACACAGATTGAATTATCCTGAAACTAGACCCACTCTGTCTGTTCCATGCAATTACCACAGACAACAGAACATGTCGTTTCTGCTAAGCTTTGTTATTAGTCAAGTCAAGTCAAATGTTTATTTCCAGATGGTACATCGAATAAGCAATACATTTGCTCTTTTTCAGTGTGTGTGTGTGTGTGCGCGCGCGTGTGTGTGTGTGTGGTGTGTGTGTGTGTGTGTGTGTGTGTGTGTGTGTGTGTGCGCGTGCGTGCGCGTGTGTGTTGTTTGTATGTGTGCTTCTTTTTCTCTCCTCTCTCTCTCTCTCTCCACTCTCTCTCTCTCTCTCTCTCTCTCTCTCTCTCTCTCTCTCCTCTCTCTCTCCTCTCTCTCTCATCTCTCTCTCCATTCTCCTCTCTCTCTCTGTCCTTCGGATGACACTATAAACCGAGGTCCCGTATGCGAACGCATGCAGAACATCTTGCGCACACGTTAAATCCTGTTCCGCTTTTCGAAAGAGTAGGCCATTGTGTGCCGGTGGGAACAGATGACAAAATTTACCAAACCGCAAACACGCGGGGACTAGATGTAATTTTTTTTTCAAAGCACATGAATGCTTATTCCATTATCCTCGATATATATTTTTTTTTTAAATTGTCATCTGAGCGCTTTGATTTGTTGCTTTACAAGATTCAGCGCTATATAAATTCCATACATTATTATTATTATTATTATTATTATTATTATTATTATTATAGTCGAAGATCAAACACGTACGTCATTCATGCACGCATTCGGTAGGTTACGGAGACACAAACATACCCAGCATGCATCCCCGAAGTCGGAATGTGGCTACCTTCGTGGAGGGCAGATACGGTACAACACGCAAAACCAAACAATAATTAGAGAACTTGGGAGCATTAGCAGAGGGACAAACAGAACAATGAAAAAGACAGTAGGAAATCCGAAATCGAATGGGATTTGAACTACACAACACTCGCTTTTTGGACTGACGAATAACCGCAAGATTACTAGATATAAAAAAAAAAATTAAAATAGGTATGTTCCCAGTAAGGAACAGAGACTTCGTTAGTGATCTATTCATTTCTACGTTGATTTTGTTGTCGTGGTTGTTATTGTTGTTTATATTGTTGCTGCTTTGTTATTATTGTTGTTGTTGTTGTTGCTGTTTTTGGTGGTATGGTGTGGTGCGTTGTTGTTGTTGTTGGTGTGTGATTGTGTTTGTTGCTGTTGTTGGTGGTGTGTTGTTGTGTCGTTGCTTGGTGGTGGGTGGTGGTGGTGGTGGTGATGTGGTGGTGTGGTGCGTGTTGGTGGTGGTGGTGGTGGTGGTGGTGGTGGTGGTCTTGTGTTGCTGTTGTGTTGTTGGTGGTGCGTTGTGTTGTGGTGTCGTCTGTCGTGGTACTTGTTTGTCGTTGTTGTTGTTGTCATTATAATTATTATTATTATTATTATTATTATTATTATTTATTATTTTATTATTATTATTTATTATTATTATTATTATTATTATTATTATTATTACCATTGTTGTTGTCGTTGCTTTTTTTCTCCCTCTAGTTTCTATGCGGATTTTGTCAGACATTTCCTGACAGATGTAAACGGATTAGAAGAGGTAAAACAAAAGAACAAAAGAAAGATGTTGAAAGCAATCCTCATTGCTGCTGTATGCATTATTAATTACTGCTTTTGTGCGTGCGTGCGTGCGTGCGTGCGTGCGTGCGTGTGTGTGTGTCTGTGCGTGTGTGTGATGTGTGTGTGTGTGTGTGTATGTGCATCATCCCCTGTTCCTGTTCCACCCCCTCCCTCCCTCCTCCTCCCCCCTCCTCTTCCTCTCCTCTCATTTCTCGCTTTATTGTTTTTATCTATGTGCGCGTTCTGTGTGTCTTGGTTAGATAATCTCTTTGATTTGGGCTCTGACTGTTGGGGGGGCTTCGTTTTTAGTGCCAGGTTTGTTGTGTTTCTGTCGGTTTGTTTATGGGTATTTGTGCATGCGAGTTTGTCTGTTTCTCTGTCTGTGTCTCTCTCTGTCTGACTGTATGACTGTGTGACCGCGTGACTCTGTGTGTATATGTGTCTGTCTGTGTCTCTGACTGTCTGTCTCTGTCTATACCCATGTTTCTGTGTCTCTGAGTCTCTGTCTGTCTTTCTGTCAGTCTGTCTGTCAGTCTGCCCCCCCTCTCTCTCTCTCTCTCTTTCTCTCTCTCTCTTTCTTTCTCTCTCTCTCTCTCTCTCTCTCTCTCTCTCTCTCCTCTCTCTCTCTCTCTCTCTCTCTCTCTCTCATCTCCTCTCTCTCTCTCTCTTTCTCTCTCTCTCTCTCTCTCTGTCTGTAAGATTGTCTGTCTGCCTATATGTCTCTCTCTCTCTCTCTCTCTCTCTCCTCCTCTCTCTCTCTCTCTACTCCCTCTCTCTCTCTCTCTCTCTCTCTCTCTATCTACTATCTAATTATGAGATATGCATCCGTGAGTGTGTGTGTGTGTGTGTGTGTGTGTGTGTGTGGTGTGTGTGTGTGTGTGTGAGTGTGTGTGTGTTTGTCTCTGTGTGTGTGCGTGCGCACGCGCCCGTGTTTGTGTGCTTGCGTGTATGCATGTGTGCGTCTGCATGTATATGTATGGTTCTCGCTGTCTGTCTGTCTATCTGTCTGTCTGTCTGTCTGTCTGTCTGTCTCTGTCTGTCTGTTTGTCTCTGTCTGTCTGTCTGTTTGTCTTTGTCTGTCTCTCTCTCTCTGTCTGTCTGTCTGTCTGTTTGTCTCTGTCTGTCTGTCTGTCTGTTTGTCTCTGTCTCTCTGTCTGTTTGTCAATAAAAGGCAAACGTTCACTGAAGCACACTTCGAAGATGTTCGACTGTGGCTTAGGCCTCATGCGTCAGCAAAATAATCACAGAGCTTACAAAATCTCCTGTGTGTGAGAGAGAGACAGAGACAGAGAGCAGAAAATAGCACCGTTGTTATCAGCAAAACTTGAAAGGACAACAGCAGAAAGAACTGCCAGTTAAACAAATAATGTACACAAATACAAAACAATAAATGAAGAAATAAAGGAAGGAATAAAACACAGCGATACACACAATACACCGCAAGCAAAGACGTCAGAACTAAGAACGAAAGACAAAGTAAAAGGAAAAATAAAAGAAGAAACAGCCATTTAAACGTACAAGGAAAACATTAGACGCGCACACATACCGGTAATTACATTTTCTGGCTTTAAGGTAAACAGGGGTATTTTTGTGCGTAAAGCTTTTATACTGCTTTGTTTGCTAGAGTTGTGAGTGGTGCTTATTTTCTTTGGTTCGTGCTATGTTTGTCTGGTAGTGCAATTTTGGACGTGGTGATGTTCTTGATGTTTCGTGTTGTGTGTGTGTGTGTGTGTGTGTGTGTGTGTGTGTGTGTGTGTGTGTGTGTGTGTGTGTGTGTGTGTGTGTGTGTGTGTGTGTGTGTGTGTGTGTGTGTGTGTGTGTGTGAAAGTACAAAACTTTATACACATATTCTTTGATGTTTTATCATCAAATAAAGACAAAAATTCGACAAATGGTGGCCTGTTCCTATTTCGATAAGGTTTGTTGGTGACATCACCACCATCACCATCATCACTATCATCGTCATTATCATCATCATCCTCACCACCACCATCACCATCATCATACCCACCATCACCACCACCATCATCATCATCATCACCACCACCACCATCATCATCACCACCACCACCATCCCCATCAGTGTCATCATCATCATCACCATCATTGCCATCACCACCATCACCACCATTACCATCATCATCACCACCATCACCAACAGTGTCATCATCATCATCATCTCCATCACCACATCACCACCATCACCACCACCATCACCACCACCGTCATCATCATCATCAGCATCATCATAACAACACTAATGATATATGAAATTTTTAGAGTGCTGAATCTAGGTAAAGCAAACAAATCAAACGAGGGTGAAGGAAGGAAGGAAGGAGGGAGGGAAGGAAGGAAAAAAGGAAGGAAAGAAGGAAGGAAGGAAGGGGAAAAGGAATGAAGGAAAGAAAGAAGGAAGAAAAGAGAGAAGGAAGAAAAGAAAAGAAAGAAGGAAGGAGAAAAGGAAGAAAAGAAAAGAAGGAAGGAAGGAAGAAAAGAAAAGAAAGAAGGAAGGAGAAAAGGAAGAAAAGAAAAGAAAGAAGGAAGGAAGGAAAAAAAGAAAAGAAGGAAGGAAGAAAAGAAAAGAAGGAAGGAAGGAAGGAAAAAAAGAAAAGAAGGAAGGAAGGGAAAGAAAGAAGGAAGGAAGGGAAAGAGAGAAAAGGAAGAAAAGGAAGGAAGGAAAGAGGGAAGGAAAGAAGACGTGAGAGTGTGGAGGAGCCAGCAGCCCACAAAGCCATGAGGAGGCCTGTTCACCACTGCTGTCTCCTGTGGCTGCGTTAGCTCTGTGAGGTTTTACTGCCACAGCTTGAAATCGGCGCAGCCTCGGTTTCTAAACCCATCAGCTCTGTCACAACATCTTCGAGAGCTGCGGCATCCTTCAATGGGTGATGAACCTGTTTGCAGTGTCCTTCCTTTGTGGTTTAAAGTATTTAGTGAACTAGCTTCCGTGGCGCAGTGGTTAGCGTCTTCTGTTACTGACTAGAGGGTCGCGGGTTCGAATCTCGTAAGATTCATAGGGATTTTTTTTTTTTTTATCGGACTCGGGCCGGCTTCTACCCAGAGTGAGTTTGTTTTGGGGGTTAATTGGGAAGACTAGGACCACACAGTCGAACTTCATCCACGTCATGGATACGGTTATGAGAGTGTTGTTTAAGTGGACTGACCAACACTGCAGGTGTCTGTATCTGTATCTGTATCTGTCTCTTCTCTGTCTGTCTGTCTGTCTGTCTCTCTCTGTCTCTCTCTCTCTCTTCATCTCTCTTCATCTCCTTCTCTCTCTCTCTCTTCTCCACACACACACACAACCACACACCATCACAACGCATGCAACCAGCACACACACACACACTGCACTCTCTCTCTCTCGCTCTCTCTCTCTCTCTTTTCTCTTCTCTCTCTCTCTCTCTCTCTCTCTCACTCTCATCCTCTTATCTCTCTCTCTCTCTCTCTCTCCCCTCTCTCTCTCCTCTCCTCTCACTCTCTCTCTCTCTCTCTCTCTCTCCCCTCTCTCTCTCTCTCTCTCTCTCTTTTCACACACACACACACACACACACACACACTGAGTAAAAGCTTACAAAAGGATAGGAGGAAAAAAAGGAAAGAAAGAAAGAAAGAAAAACAGAACAAAAGAACAAATCCAAACAGTAGCACTAATAGCTCTATGGCAGCAGCAGCAGCATCAATAAACACTGCCATAAATAATGACAGGCACATCTTCCATGAAGACTAACAGACTTGCTCCCTTCAAATACAAGGGAGGAAAGTCGACAGCTTATCTCGTTCACAGGCAAAATGGCCCCGCTGTACTCACAGGGGAGGCAAGTCGCTTTACGAGTTACCTACCGTGCATTATTTATAGCATTTTAAACGCAAACCAGCTAGTTCTGTTTTCATGTTTTTTTTATAATTCAAGATTCAATGTCAAGAACCCACTACCACCGCCCCTCTGGTTTACATGACATTCAACAATGCCACATTGTGCAGATGTGGGTATGTGAACTGACTTGCCACATAGCCCATTCCTTACACAACGAATTTTTATAATGCAATCATATAAAGCAAGCGGGAACCCGCACATTTCCGCCACCCAAAAGATCCCCCGAAGCACTAAGGTACAACAGCACATAATACAATAATGATAGTATGATATGAAAAAAAGACAAAATATGGACCTGGAAAAAGGGAAGAGCATTCACAATACTGTTCAGGAGCAAAAAGTCAAAATGATCATTTCAATACAGGAGCAGTTAATGACCTGTTATCTCTTTGTCTGTCTGTCTGTCTCTCTCTCTCTCTCTCTCTCTCTCTCTCTGTCTGTCTGTCTGTCTGTCTGTCTGTGTCTCCCTCCCCCAATCCCGTGCATGTGTAAAAACAAACCTTCAATATTAGAATAGACAAACAAACGAGTCTTTTCTGCATAGAGTGTCATCGTCTTACTTTGTATCGGCACAAATCTTACCAATGCACAAGGTGCGTGTGTGTTTTGTTTGTGGTTGCAATTTTACAACACAAGATTTATCTTTAATATATATATTTTTGTTAGCACCAAGTAGCATATGAGAGAGAAGGCACAAGTGTGTGTGTGTGTTGTTGTTGTTGTTGTTGTTGTTTGTTTTTAGGACGATTTCAAAACACAAGAATTATCTTTAATATATAACTGTTGGTTAGCACCAGTCAGAATATAAGAGAGACAGAGAGTAAGCATGCTGGAATGTTGAATTTCTAGTCGTTTCTAATGTATTTTATTCCGTTCTTTATTCTCTCTCTCTCTCTCTCTCTCTCTCTCTCTCTCTCTCTCTCTCTCTCTCTCTCTCCTCTCTCTCTCTCTTCTCTCTCTCTCTCTCTCTCTCACACACACACACACACACACACACAAACAAACAAACAAACAAACAAACACACACACACACACAAACACTTGTGCGGATATGAAACAAGACAATGATCATCTATGCAGAAAGTGCTCATGGTGTGTTTTTTCTCAACTCTAAGGTTTAAAGTTTTGTTTTTAATATATTATTTAGTTAGGTGCATGCGACAAACCTAAGAATGACCAGCCTGGAGCTCAATGGCACATCCACCCTAGTCACCCCCCCCCCCTCCACTGTGGGGATGCCGGGGTCCTGTTAGTATAGATAGCATCCCCATTTTCTGCAAATTCTGTGCTAGGAATTCCCTCTTTTCTATCCCTCTCTTTGTTTCTGCTTTGTTCCTTTTTTCTTCCTGCCACCTCCTTCTTGTCTATTTTCTGGCCTCTTGGTCTATTCTCCTGCCTTTGTTTCCAGACAGACTGAAAAGATAGCAATTTTCTACCACACGTCGAATGTGCTAGGCCTGACTTGTCAGGCACTTAATGGCGGCACAACGCATTTTAATAATAACAATACATGGAATTTATACGGCGCTATATCTTGCAAAAAAAAAACAAATCAAAGCGCTCTCATTCATCCTAGTCTTTCACATGCAGCCAGATACAATTGATAGATTTTTACAAATTCAAATGTAAACACACACACACGCACAATTAACAGGGTTTTTTTTTACAAATACAAATGTAAACACACTCATATGACAGACAGCAGTAGTTGCTGCCTGAGCGTTCAAAGAAGAAGAACCCCAAGCTTTGGGCAATACTTGATCCAATTTATCATTGTCATTATCATCAGCTTCGATGTGATTGTTTTTGCAAGATTCAGCAGCAGCAGCAGCGCAGCAGCAGCAGCAGCAGCAGCAGCAGCAGCAGCAGCAGCAGCAGCAGCAGTAGTAGTAGTAGTAGTAGTAGTAGTAGTAGTAGCATCAGCTACAATAACAACAACATTCACAACAGACAGACAGACAGACATACACACACACATATACCCCCACCCCATACACACACATACACACGCACACACACTCACATACTCACACAACACACACACTCACACACACACACACACACACACACACATCAGAACACATCACATCACATCCCATTACACAAATACGATAAGTAATAGCTCAGCAAAACCACCAAACATCAGTGAAAACCTACTGTCCATCATCTCAGTACATTAACGTAAGAGGTCGGCTCCCCTGTCCTTATATATAGATATACCTTCTGATACGATTAAGGGATGAAGGATTAAGTGCCCCTGCCCCATTTCCTGATTGGCTGGCACCAGTCTGACTTGTGGCTGGTCAGTTGAGGTGTGTGAGAGAGCAGGCTAAGCCTGTCTCGGGACCCTTGAGAATGTAGTGTGACTATCCCTCTCTGGGGATGATGTCTTCATCTCTGCCTTGTTTTTTAAGGGGACGTCAAGGCAAATAGCTGATCAGAAAGACAAGACAGTTGTTTATTTTAGGATATTCAATACACACACATACACACACGCACACACGTGTCTTGAATCTTATCGATTTTCCTCTTTTTACTGGTTCATATTATTGCTAAAGGTTGCAATCATGTAGTATTTCAGTATAATCATTCAGAAATTTGTTCTTAGATAGATGGCTTGATGAAAACAGCAAATGCATCGCTTATTCAATGTACCATCTGGAAATAAACATTTGACTTGACTTGACGTGCACGTGCACGCATGCACACACATGCGAACGCATGCAACCACAACCTTATACAACATACATAAACACGCATAAGTACACACACACAAGCGCACGCACGCACGCGCAGACACACACACACAAACACGCACACATACACAGCACACTCGTCCAACCAACCAAACCACACACCCACCTAGGCCTCCACCCCCCCCCCCCCCCAACCGCCCCGACACTTACACACTCACACAACATACACATACACGCTCACCACATCCATCCACACACACACATACACACTCCTCCCCCCCCCCCCCCCCCCCACACACACACACACATACAACACACAACGCACAAGCATACCCCCTCCACACACACACACACACACACACACACACACACATACACCAAATCAACCAAGTACACCCCCCATAAGAGGCACTACCTAGGGACATCAAGAAAATGAAACCTACTTTTCTCACTCTCGCTGTACCTTACCTACCGCACGAGGTCACTTTACTTCATGCATGCTCCACATACTTTACCCAGAGCAAAGGAGGAAGAAGTAAGTGACCCTGCCCCCATTTCGTGATTGACTCTGACCACTCTAATCTCTGTTTTGGTCAGTTAAACCCTGCCATCCTATCCTAGAGATACTAGGGGCTACTGTCAGTATAAATACCAGCCCCCACCTTCTGGAAATTCTGTGCGAAGAATTCGCTTGTTCTCTTTGTTTCTGCCTTGCTCCTGTTCTTCCTGTCACCGCCTTCTTGTCTATTTTCTGCTTTCTTGGTCCATTTTCCTGCCTTTGGTTTATCTGAAAGACTTCAATGATAACAGTTCTCTCCTACGCCAAAGTTGGATGTGCTGCGTTGACTTGTCAGGCGTTTAATAACGGCAGCACAACGCATGTTTTGCTTATATGACAGACAACAATAGTTACTGTTTGAGCACTTGATGATGATGATGATGACGATGACGATGACAAGGATAAAGAAGAAGAAGAAGACGATGACAAAAGAAAATGAAGAAGAAGAAAAGACTGATAAAGAAGAAGAAGAAGAAGAAGAAAAAGAAGAAGAAGAGAAGTAAGAAGAAAAAGAAGAAGAAGAAGAACTTTGTTACATTAGAAAACTTACTGTAATGCAAAAGGAGTCTAAAATCCCACTTTTCTTCCAATGTCTTGACTTTAAAAGACAAATAAGACAAACGTTTATCTGGAAAGAACTCCATAATACTTCTTAAGAATACACCTTGAAAAATCTTCCATAATTTGAAGAACTTGTTTCTAGACATTGTTACATCTTTTTTTTGTAAGATCATGGCGACAGATAAGAAACTAGAAAAGAAAGAGAGAAAAGAAGAAGGAAAAAAATGACAACAAAATTGAAGAAAGCACAAAAGAAGAAACACAATTTAAAAAGAAGGAAAGAAACAGATAGCAGACAGAAGACGACAGACAGACAGCCAGACAGGGAAAAAAGAAAAGAAAACAACTAGAATGAAGGAAGATAGAAAGGAAAATGAGAAGAAAGTTAAAATCCAACCAGATGATAAAAGATAAAAGCAAAACACGAAAGAAGCACAAAAATGTAAAGCAGAATATGTGCATGTGTGTGCACACACACGCGTGCACGGCCCACGCGCACGCGCGCGCGTATGTGCATTCTACAGCACAGACACATGCATGAAACATAATTATGCTTCAACAGAGACACATGTACAGAATATTCTTCTTCATTGTCGTCTTCAAATGCCAGAAAACAACTATCGTTTTCTACCATCTTAAAACAATTGAACTGCCATTAAGCACCTCATAAGTCAGGCCCAGCACATCCAACTTTGGCATGGGAGAGAATTGTTCTTTTAGGTCTTTCTGGAGAAAAAAGGCAAGAGAATGGACCACGAAAACAGAAAACACACAAGAAGAGGGTACAGAAAGAAAAGGAACAAGGCAGAAATAAAGAGAGGGAAAGAAAAGAGGGAATTCCTAGCACAGAATTTCCAGAAGGTAGGGGTGTTATCTATACTGATAGGCCCCTGGCATCCCCACGGGGGAGTGTTACATGTAAATACACAATGCATGAAGAATGTGACACCAAAACATGGAAAGAGAAACACGATTATGCCTTCAGTACCGGCCTTCAACATTTGTCCCTAGGGGCACAAATTTAGGTGGGAGGGCACACTGCTTTTCACTTACACCGTCCCGACTCCCCATAAGTGTCCATTGCTTGTGGTGTTTGCTGATTGGTTGAACCCTCAGAGGCATGAAACTGACTGTTACT
>CM054162.1:3671880-3684380 GCA_028751875.1 Rapana venosa
ACCAAGACAAACAAGAATTCACCAGACGCCACTGAGATTCGAACCCACGACTTCCTGAACCCATAGGATTGAAGTCGAACGGTCTTACCCACTCGGCTATAGCGTTCGTGGTGCAAATTTGAAAACTTAACCAACGAAACACTACACGTCGTGGTTTCTGCTGTTTGTTGTTTTATTCAGTTGTTTGTATGGTTGAAAGTTTGTGTGTATGTGTGTGTGTGTGTGTGAGGGGGGTGGGGGGAGGGAAGCAGTTGGTGTGTGTTTTTTTATTTTTATTCTGTTTTGTCTTTTTTGTTTGTTTTGGTTTGGTTTTTCTTTGGTGCTTGTTTGTTTGTGTTATGACGGATATTTTTTTCAAGATTTTTGAATTATTTGAATTGTATGGTCTAATATTTTTCTGGGTTTTTTGTTTTGTTTTTAATTCCACATATGCATATGTTATTGTATTTCTCGTTTGATTTGTATAGTTTACCATAGATTAGGCGTTTTATTCTATGTCTGCATATACATTATCTTTTTTTCTCACTTTTTTTTCCTTTCTTTAGATAGAAGGCTTGATGAAAAAAAGCAAATGCACTGCTTATTCAATGTACCATATGAAAATAAAAGTTTGACTTTGACTTTGACTTTGACTTTGACTTCTGCGGCCTGGGCAGGGCTTGAACTCCACCCACTAGCTTGACAGGCTCTCTGGCCCAATGCAGCACATCTAAGCACGCGTGTTGGCAAGTTATGGAGTGGAGAAACTCAGCACTCGTGTCCCTTCAGAAGTGTCTGTGCTTGAAGATGAGGGTCTTGCTTTGAAAAGTCTTCGAAGTGATTTGAGTTTCAGTGCATAGAAACTACAGGCAGGTTCTTTAAGAAAGTCTTTACTGGGTAGTGTTAGACAAGAGTTAGAGGATGAAGATTTCAGTTTGGAGTGGAGGAAGTGGGTATGGGTGGGGGGGGGGGGGGGAGGGCGGGGAAGTGGTTAAGGGGAGGGTGAGGGAAGTTTTCTATATCTTGTATTGATTTGGAGAGTAGAATGGGGTTTTTTTTTCTTGTTTTTGGGTAGTGTTGTCTATCTGTATGTCGTATCTTTGGGTTTTTAGTCTGTATCTTTTTTTCTGTGTGTTTTAAATAGTTAGTAGTAGTAGTTAGTAGTGTAGTAGTAGTAGTGTAGTAGTAGTAGTGTAGCGCAGTACGCACCCAGCGCAGCAGCGCAGCAGCAGCGCAGGCAGCAGCAGCAGCAGCGTAGTGTAGTAGTAGTGTGTTTTAGTTAGTAGTTAGTAGTTTAGTGTAGTGTGTGTAGTGTAGTGTAGTATATTGAGTAAGTGTAGTAGTAGTAGTGTAGTAAAAAGGCAGCGCGAGAGCAGCGCAGAGCAGCGCAGCCAGCAGCAGTAGTAGTAGAACAGCAGTTGTAGAAGTAGTAGTAGTAGTAGTAGTTGTTGTTGTTATCGTTGTTTTTGTTGTTGTTATAGCAGTATTAGCAGTGGAAAGAGTGTCTATATCGTTTCTTTGAAAGAAGAGAAAAGAACACTATAAAAAAACGACTAGACGTCGTGTCCTCTAAACATTGCAACTGTAACTATCCCGAGATTCACAAGACAATAAAGAAGAACGAAAAAGAAAATCAATTTTAGAAGTAAAGTGAACAAGTCAACAAACAAACACGCAAACAAAGAAGCAGGCAAACAGAAAATGCAGCGCCTTCAAACTGTGTGTTCAATGATGTACCAGTCGTTCTCTTTTATTGCAGAAGGTTGATGGAGAAAGTACAGTACCAAATGGGATCAGAACAACTTTCCCCCAACATCATTTACAATGGAAAAACCGACATAAACAAGAAGAAGAAGAAGAAAAACAACAACAAGACCGATAATGATAGTTAATCATCATCGTCATCATCGTCGTCGTCGTCGTCATCATCAGCACCATCATCGTCATCATTGCTGTCATCATCATCATCATCATCATCATCATCATCATCATCATCATCATCATCATTATCATCATTTTTTTCCCTTGTTGATGTTGATAATAATGTTGCTATTATCATTGCTATAAAGGCAATTTTAACCCAAAAAATCGTCTTGCTCTTCTTTTTTATATAGCCCAAAGAACAGAAGAAAACACAACACAAAAAACAAAATAATAAAAAGTAACACTCCCACATGAACAAGATGAACAAAAGCACAGACGAAACAAAACAAATTTTGTTTGACATAATATTCAGTCTGACAACTAGAACCCCCCCCACCCCCACCCCCACCACACCCCCACCGCACCCACCCCATCCCCAAACCTTCCCCCTTCCCCCCAAACAAACAAACAAAGTTCGCAAACAAGTTAGGAATACAACAGAAATCCAATTATTGCTGAACATACGGACCACATCATAGTCATTGTCTTATAGCACAATTTGATAGAGACAATTTGATGGAGACAATTTGATAGAGACAATTTGATGGAGACAATTTGATGGAGACAACTGCCGCCCAAAATGCGGATGTGAAGATTGCCTTTCTGCCAAGATCATTATTTACAATAAAGATGCTCCGATCTATGCTGGCTGCACTTGCAAGGAGCCAGAATGGAACAAAAGAAAAAGAGTTTCGAAAAGGTTGTTGTTACAAGCTTGTTTTCTGTCAGTGTAGTTCTTTTTTGTATATAAGGAATTTTAGTCTGGTTATTTTCAAAGATCAGAATAGTGGTGTTTGCTGGCTTGCCTGCTATTGTCTTTCTTTTCCTTGTATTGTTTTTGGTTTGGTTTGGTTTGGTTTGCCTGTGTCCTTTTTCTTTTACTTTTAGTTTTGTTTTGGGTTTGTTTTTTGTCGTTGTTATTGCTGATGTTTTCTTATATACTCGGGTTGTTGTTGTTTTAATTTTTGTTTCTCGTGTGTGGTTGTTGTTGTATTGTTTGCTTTTTTGTGTTGGTTATGTGTGTGTGTGTGATTGTTTTGCTTTGTTTCAATTAACTGTATTGTCTTGTTTTTAAGGAGTGACCTACTTCTCTGTTTTTCTTGTTATTGTTGTCGTTGTAGTAGTTGTTTTTGTTGTTCTTCTTCTTCTTCTTTATCTTCTTCTTGTCCTTTAACTTCTTCGTCTTCATCTCCATCTTCCTCTTCTTCTTCTTCTTCTTCTTCTTCTTCTTTTCTTCTTCTTCTTCTTCTTCTTCTTCTTCTTCTTCTTCTTCTTCTTCTTCGCAATTCTTCTTCGCAATTCTTCTTCTTCTTCTTCTTCTTCTTCTTCTTCTTCTTCTTCGCAATTCTTCTTCTTCTTCTTCTTCTTCTTCTTCGCAATTCTTCTTCGCAATTCTTCTTCGCAATTCTTCTTCTTCTTCGCAATTCTTCTTCGCAATTCTTCTTCGCAATTCTTCTTCTTCTTCGCAATTCTTCTTCGCAATTTCTTCTTCTTCTTCGCAATTCTTCTTCGCAATTCTTCTTCTTCTTCTTTGCAATTCTTCTTCGCAATTCTTCTTCTTCTTCTTCTTCGCAATTCTTCTTCTTCTTCTTCTTCGCAATTCTTCTTCGCAATTCTTCTTCTTCGCAATTCTTCTTCTTCTTATTCGCAATTCTTCTTCTTCGCAATTCTTCTTCTTCTTCCTCTTTTTCTTCGCAATTTTTCTTCTTCGCAATTCTTCTTCTTCGCATTTCTTCTTCTTCTTCTTCTCTTCTTCTTCTTCTTCTTCTTCTTCTTCTTCTTTTTCTTCTTCTTCTTCTTCTTCTTCTTCTTCTTCTTCTTCTTCTTCTTCTTCTTCTTCTTCTTCTTCTTCTTCTTCTTCTTCGTCTTCTTTCTTTCTTTCTTTCTTTTTTTCTTCTTCGTAATCCCCCTCCTCCTCCTCCTCCTCTTCCTCCTCCTCCTCCTTCCCCTTCTTCTTCTTCTTCATCATCATCTTCTTCTTCTTCTTTGCAATTCTTCTTAAGTGTTCTTCTTCGCAATTCTTCTTCGTAATTCTTCTTTTTCTTCGCAATTCTTCTTTTTTTTCGCAATTCTTCTTCTTCGCAATTGTTCTTCGCAATTCTTCTTCTTCTTCTTTGCAATTCTTCTTCTTTGCAATTGCTCTTCTTCTTCGCATTTCTTCTTCTTCTTCTTCTTCTTCTTCTTCTTCTTCTTCTTCTTCTTCTTCTTCTTCTTCTTCTTCTTCTTCTTCTACTTCTTCTTTCTTTCTTTCTTTCTTTCTTTTTTTCTTCTTCGTAATCCCCCTCCTCCTCCTCCTCTTCCTCCTCCTCCTCCTTCCCCTTCTTCTTCTTCTTCATTATCATCTTCTTCTTCTTCTTTGCAATTCTTCTTAATTGTTCTTCTTCGCAATTCTTCTTCGTAATTCTTCTTTTTCTTCGCAATTCTTCTTTTTTTCGCAATTCTTCTTCTTCGCAATTGTTCTTCGCAATTCTTCTTCTTCTTCTTTGCAATTCTTCTTCTTTGCAATTGTTCTTCTTCTTCGCAATTCTTCTTCCTCTTCCTCTTCCTCTTCATCTTCTTCTTCTTCTTCTTCTTCTTCTTCTTCTTCTTCTCCTTCTTCTTTCTTCTTCTTCTTCTTCTTCTTCTTCTTCTTCTTCTTCTTCTTCTTCTTCTCCTTCTCTTCTTCTTCTTCTTCTTCTTCTTCTTCTTCTTCTTCTTCTTCTTCTTCTTCTTCTTCTTTATCTGCTTCCTCTCTCTCTCTCTCTGTTTATACTTACTCCCGACCTTCACTTTCTTCAGAGCTTCCTCATTTCTGCCGCCATCTGTCCTCCATTGTCTTACCCTCCTCACTCCTGCCTATTTAGACACAGGTGTTCTTGTTTACGGCTGCTTTTTACATCTAAGAAAAAAAATCCATTCCGTGTTATTAACAGCAAACAAGCAAACAAAGAAACATTCTTTTTTCGTTCCTCGGCTACATCTCCTGAGACAGACCAATTGTGAGATTTTGGTGTATGTGTATTCTTTGTTTGATCTATTTTGCCTACCCTAGAAGGTTGTTACACTTTGACTTCGGGAATTAACGACAACTCAATACTTGACCTCTCACAGTTGGTTTATGAACTGTCTGACTGTTTCTACCCAAAGCGCCTGGGTTTTTTTCTGGAATAAAGAATGATTTGCTTTTTACAGATTATCTAACTTTGACGTGGCCTTGACCAAGATGGGAGGGGGGGGGGGGGTATGGGAGAGGGGAGGGGAGATAAAGCAAGGGATGGGAGAGAGGTGAGGGGAGGATATGAAGGTTACAAAACTGAAGGCCTGCGACTATAATCAGTCTTGCTGATTGGTCCAGCCCCGTCCAATGAAATCAAGATGATCTGAATGATGCCAAATATGGCTGCCTTTCTCGTTACGTCTGGCGTCATCAGAATTATTGAGGTTTTTTTGTCAGAATTGGAATCTCTCGGGAATTGGAGACAAGTAGGGACTGGCCGGTGATGATAAAAAAGACAAGTTGTGTTAATAACTATAGGAAATGTACACACGGGAGGGGGGAGGAAGCTATTGTCAAGGTCGTGGATAAGGTCAAGGTCAAGAGAATGAGAGAGAATCAGGCAGTCAGTCAGACAGATAGACAGACAGACATACAGAATGACTGGCATACAGACACACACAGACAGACGGTACACAGACATGCAGAGACCGACAGATGGAGTAGTAGAAAAAACAGTCAGACAGACAGTAAGACAGACAGATAGACAGACAGACTTACAAATAGACAGACAGGCAGACAGACAGGCTGACAGACTGACAGATAGACAGACGGACAGACAGACTGAATGACTGACTGACAAACAGAGACCGACAGATGGAGTAGTAGACAGACAGACAGACATAGAGGCAGGCTGATTGAAAGATAGGCACACAGGCACTGAACACTGAACACTGAAAGTAATTTATTGCCATTAACAGTACAGTCTTTTTGGTAAGGAGCACATTATGAACACAATGTAAGCAATATCTTTCTTCTTCTTTTTTTTTTTTTTGGGGGGGGGGGGTGCAAGAAATAAATAATAACTGAAAGAGGAAAGGGACTCTAATGAATACATTTGACCAAATATATAAATTGTTGTCACACACACACACGCGCGCGCGCGTGCGCGCGCACGTTTACTGGAACTGTGTTGTATCTACTGGTGTCACATTCCCGCTTTGATATAAAATCAGCAACAATGTGGAATAAATCGACCACCCGACCATCATATTTCATCAGGCACAATTTAGTTAACAGAAATCGCATTCCAGAAATATGGAAAAGAAAATGGCGTTACATTTTAGCAATGCTAATTTGAAATGATATATAAGTTATCTGCAGTTTTTTTTCTCCTACTGTCCCAAGCAACGGAGATAAATTTTGCGAGTGATGTTAGAAATTCTTCATCTTCGATCAAGAGGGTGCTAATTGTATCTCTCCTCAAGATTTATCATTAAATATGAGGCATTTCTGACGATTTACAGTAAAACAAAAAATGCATTTCATCTTCAGTCTGCGCGCCACACATGGGGCATGGAGACTGTGCAGATGTGTCAGTGGACAACCATGTTTTGCAGGAATTTAGGCCTAAAGTTCTTAATCTGAATGGAGCAAGATTACTCCTGTGCCATTTCTGTGTTACGACCTTAACATACCTTTTTGTTGGGAAATCACTTTTTAAAGGAAGAGTACCAGTTATACTTTTCTGATTCTTCTATGCAAGCATGCCAGTCTTGTTTGTAGGAAGCTATCATTCTGTCTTTAAATTCACACAACAATCCTTGCTCAAACCCAACTCCCTGACACATACGCACAATGCCAAATCCATGCCTTGTGAACAACTGCTTAACCAAAAATGCCCAGTTCTGGTTCTAGTTAAATCAACAGCATCTCATACGCTTGTCTGCACAATCTTGATAGAGGAAGTTGTGTATAAGATAACAGGTGAAGTGTATTATGTGTTGATAGACACACAGGCAGACAAACTGAAATACAGAAGAAGAGAAGAAGAAGAAGAAGAAGAAGAAGAAGAAGAAGAAGAAGAAGAAGAAGAAGAAGAAGAAGAAGAAGAAGAAGAAGAAGAAGAAGAAAAAGAAGAAGAAGAAGAAGAAGAAGAAGAAGAAGAAGAAGAAGAAGAAGAAGAAGAAGAAGAAGAAGAAGAAGAGAAGGAGGAGGAGGAGGAGGAGAGAGAGAGAGAGAGAAAGAGAGAGAGAGAGAGAGGGAGAGAGAGAGAAAGAGAGAGAGAGAGAGAGAGAGAGAGAGAGAGATAGAGAAGTGTTGGGAAGAAAGGGAGGAGCAAGAGAGAGGCCAGGGAGAGGGTAGAGAGGATAATGAAGAAACAACCATCCATCATAACAACACTCACCCCCCACCCCCTAACAAAAAAAAGCAACAACATGAAAATATGATGTCTGGACTTCTTCAGACAGAATAGCCTGTGACAGTAATTCACATAGCAGACAAAAACACAGAAAGCATCACACGGAAAACACACGCTGTTTGTTGTTGTGTTTTCAAAGAACTCTAAAATGCACATGAAACGGTGCCACAGCACAAAACATCCCCCCCCCCAACACACAGACTGTCCCAAGAGGAATTTTTATCAACGCATTTATGTAGCTTTTTCAGTAGAAGATGAAGAAAGAAAATAATGACTATAACACACAAATTGTTTTCTTTTGTATTTCTGAAAGTCTACCCCCTCCGACAAAAACAATGAATAAATATAAAAATGGATAAACAGGAATAAAATGGTGCCCCCAGAGAATTATCTACAAATAAAAAAAAGAAAACAAACAATGTTTCCTTTATTGAACTTTTACAAAATGACGGATGTCATAGCCGAGTGGGTAAGACCGTTTTACTTGGGTAAAAATGGGTGGCGCTGCGCTTGTGGCGATGCGCTCTCCCGCTCTCCCCGGGGAGAGCAGCCCGAATTTCACGGAGAGAAATCTGCCGTGACTTAAAGTGGTATGAAATGAAATCTGAGCGCTTTGATTTGTTGCTTTACAAGATTCAGCGCTATATAAATTCCATACATTATTATTATTATTATTATTATTATTATTATTATTATTATTATTATTATTATTATTATTACTACTTCAATCCCATGGATTCGAATCAAAATGGAGTCTGGTGAATTAAGGGTGGAAGATTTTAATGATCTCCAGGTTCAACTTCAAGTGCATACCTGCCAGTGCCTTCATTCCTTTCGTGTATAATTATACATACTATCATTAATAAGCAAGTTAAAGATCACATCATCCATGTCAGATTTCGGAGGGTGATGAAAACATGGATATACCCAGTATACACCCAGACCTGCCAGTCTTGCTACTATCAATTACGGCGCATAGGCGCGATTCGCAAGTATCTGTCCACTGATGCAGCTTCTAAGCTTGTCACATCTCTCATAGTATAATATCAATACCCTCTGTTTCAAATGTCTCCAAAAATCTGCACCCTCTAATCTCTGTTACTGTCTTCACCTGTACACCCCATTCCGTTCCCTTTGTTCATCCGCAATAACTTTGTGCTTTCGAACACCCAGATTCAAACAAACCTCTGTTGGCCGTCGCTCCTTCTCTGTTCCTGGTCCATCCACCTGGAATGACCTCCCTCTTTCACTTCGCCAAAAGCCTTCACTTGATACCTTCAAATCCAGCCTCAAAACACACTTATTTCCTGAGACTTTCCCCCCACATATCTGTCCCTAATTTTCAACAGCATCCTTCACCTCCTAAGTGTGTTTCCAGTGTGAGAGAGAGAGGTAGAGAGAGAGAGAGAAAGAGAGAGAGAGAGAGAGAGAGAGTGTGTGTGTGTGTGTGTGTGTGTGTGTGTGTGTGTGTGTGTGTGTGTGTGTGTGTGTGTGTGGCGTGCATGCGTACGTGCGTACGTGTGCGTGCATGAATTTGAATTATGTTGTTCATTATGTTTAAGGAGATTTGCATGCGTGTAAATGATTGAGTGCAAGCGCTTTTATTTGTTTGTTTTTTTACAAGATTCAGCGCTATATAAAATTTTTATTATTATTATTATTATTATTATTATCATTATTGTTATTATTATCTTATTATTATTATCATTATTATATTATTATTATTATTATTATTATACATCCCCAGAGTCGGAATGCTGCTACCTTCACGGTGGGAAGAAAACAGTCGCATACGCAGAATATCACCATCAGTGAACCTCGGTACTCTGTCCGAGGAACACACAAGTAAGCTACTTAGAAGACTGTCGTACGAATCCCCGAAACAGATGATAACAGCAATGACAGACAGACAGGCAGACAGACGGGCAGACAAACAGGCAAGCAGACTGACAGACAGACAGACAGACGGACAGACAGAATAACAGATAGACAGACAGATAGACAGACAGACAGATAGATAGACAGATAGAGAGACAGATAGACAGACAGATAGTCAGACAGATAGACAGACGACAGACAGACAGGCAGGCAGACAGATAGATGGACAGACAGGCAGACAGACAGACAGACAGACAGACAGACAGACAGGCAGGAAGGCAGACAGGCAGGCAGGCAGGCAGAAAGACAGACAGACAAACAAACAATCACATGGAGATAGACAACAAACAGGCAGTAAAACAAACCGACAGACTTCAATGGGACACACACACACACACACACACACACACACACACACACGTATGTAGGTGTATGTTTGTCCGTCGTGTCCGACGATGACCTCCAAAACAGCAGAGGAGGCAGCTGCTGTTTTGGAAACTGGGCAGAAATGTGATTATAGTGGAGATGCCTTACCCACAGTACTCTCTCGGCCAAGTGGACATAAGGACAGTCAGCGTTGGAGATGTTCTCCAAAGGCCAACTAGCCCCCAGGGCTGTAGTACATAAGGACTGTGCGAGTCAAGCCTCCTAGTCAGAGAGTCATAGTCAATCACTAAAGACTAAGCTGTAAAGTGGAATTCCATGAGTGGGAAAGCCACTAGTCATACAGCCTCTCACTTTTCTGCTGCCCCCAGCGTCAATGGTTTAATCAAGAACTGTGATAAAGCCCAGGCGCTGACGGCACTAAACACACACACACACATACATTTATCTGTATGACTTGAGCTTATGTTATGTTGTCTTGATTTGCTTTATCATGGTTTGTTAGTCTGGATTTATATTAAAAAAGTATCAATAGATGTTTGTCTTCAACACGTGTGAACATTGTATTTGATTGCTTTTATATATCAAGTTTCTTGATTTATTTTTTTTGTGAGGGCAGGATGAAAAATAGTTGTGTAGACATAATCTTTTACCCTCAATAAAAATCATTTTGACTTGACTTGACTTGAAACACATACACACACAACCTGACTCACTCATTCATTCACTCACTCTCCCACTCCCCCTACACAATCCCCCCCACACACAAAATTTTCCCTCCCACACACGCCACCCCCCCTTCGCGCGCGCGCACACACACACACACACTATCTATCTATCTATCTATCTGTCCCGTAGTCTGACGACCGTGGGGGCACCCTCAAAGACTCAACAAGTTCCCTCCATTCCTCTCTCTGTTCTGCCTTTCTCAGGGTTTTGTTGAGTTCTAGGCCTGTCCATTCGCTAATGTTATCCTCCCAGCTCTTCCTTTGTCTGCCTCTTCTTCTTCCTCCTTGGACAGTGCCTTGTAAAACTGTCTTTGCAAGTCCTTTGGATCTTGTGACATGCCCATACCATTTAAGTTTACGTTTTTTCACGATCGTTAGAAGGTTCTCATAGGGTCCAATGGTTTGCTGGATTCTGTTATGCACGCTTTCGTTGCTTATGTGGTCTTTGTAGGAGATGCCAAGGAGTCTCCGAAAGCATCTCATCTCCACCGCCTGTACTCTTCTCTCCAAATCTGCAGTCAGGGTCCATGATTCACAGGCATACAGAAATATGGATATGACAAGGGAGCGCATTAGTCTGATCTTGGAGATAAGTGAGACATTTTTATCTCTCCAGATGGTGTTTAGTTTTGACAAAGCTGTTATTGTCTGTGCAGTCCTGCATACTACTTCTGGCTTGGATCCCTGGTCTGATACAATGGCTCCAGGTACTTGAAGCTTTGAACTGTTTCCAGCTTCTGGTCATTAAAAACACAACAAAAGTCAGGTCAGAGACTCCCTCTGCTACTGGTAACCATGTAACCCAGTACCACCTGCCACATGTGTGGAGTAAACCCAACCAAAAAATCCGACCTGGAGAGGGATGGGCTCCGCCAGGTTTGATTTGCCCAAGATACACCCATGACAAAGACAGCCAGAATTTCCATACCGGATCGGTCGTCGCCCGGGTTACCAAGGACCGCGCCTTCTGTTGCTCATCAGGACAGATGTCGAAAGTATGCTACCGATGTAAAACACAACACAACAAACACAACACACACACACACACACACAATATCCTCCCGCCCCCTTCCCCCGCCCCCCTCTCTCCACACACACACATTACCCTCTACAGCAGACCTTATTATCATGCCAAATGTCATAAACTGGGATAGGCCTACATCTATATAAAACTGTGTGAGTTATTCAAATCTATGCATTTTTATGTAAATATGTACACAAATGTTTGCACGCAACAGAATAATTATAGACAAAACTTGGCAGAAAGACGATCGGTTTGTGGGGGGGGGGGGGGGGGGGGGAGTGAAGGGCGGGTGGGGGGGAGGGAGGGATTCGAGGTTGACAAGTGCAAACTAGGCGAAGCGGGAAGGGGGTGGGGGGGGGGGGTAAATGGAAATGTAGTGACGATTAAGGGTACATGTTTACTATTACTCTTTCTCTATTTCTAGTACATCCATCAGGAATAGGGAACGGGATAGCTCAGTGGTCAGAGCATCCTCTTTCCCCCAGCCAAAATTTAGCAGCATCGAGCGTGGTTACCGCTTGGATGGATAACCGTTTGCGCGCCTTGGCTTCAGTACAGTTCCCCCAGTTCACCCAGCTGTAAATGAGTACCTGCCTCTTTAGGGTCAAGGAAGGTAAAGCAGCGAGGGAGAGGAGATGGGTGCTGCCCTCAATATGCTGGCCCCTAGAGAAGCTGAGGTCTCTGACGCCTCGCTCCCTTACGACGTTATAGGTTATGGGACACCTTTACTGTGACCTTTTACCATCTGGAATAACCTTCCTCTCTCTCTCTCTCTCTCTCTCTCTCTCTCTCTCTCTCTCTCTCTCTCTCTCTCTCTCTCTCTTCTCTCTCTCTCTCTCTCTCTCTCCGCCAAAAGGCTAGTTATGACACATTTAAACCAGTCTCAAGACATACTTATTTTAAACCTAAGATTTCTTCTTCCTGTTTCATCTCATATTCTGCCCATGCCTTTAACAGCCGAAATCTCCATCATCCCACAGAAGTGCATTATTACATTCATATTTGTGTTTGTATGTGTGTGCGTGTGCGTGTGCGCGCGCGCGTGTGTGTGAGAGAGAGTTTAAATTTGTTAAAACTATTTGTGGTTGGGTGCACGTGTAAAAACAGGCTGGACACAAGCGCTTTGATTTGTGTTTGTGTTTTTTTAACAAGATATAGGGCTATATAAGGTATACTTAGTGGTGGTAG
>CM054162.1:3701880-3711880 GCA_028751875.1 Rapana venosa
TTTCACGATCATTAGAAAGTTCTCATAGGATCCAATGGTTTGCTTTCGTTGCTTATGTGGTCTTTGTATGAGATGCCAAGGAGTCTCCGAAAGCATCTCATCTCCACCGCCTGTACTCTTCTCTCCAAATCTGCAGTCAGGGTCTATGATTCACAGGCATACAGAAATATGGATATGACATTCACAGGCATACAGAAATATGGATATGACAAGGGAGCGCATTAGTCTGATCTTGGAGATAAGTGAGATATTTTTACCTCTCCAGATGGTGTTTAGTTTTGACAGTGCTGTTATTGTCTGTGCAGTCCTGCATACTACTTCTGGTTTGGATCCCTGGTCTGATACAATGGCTCCCAGGTACTTGAAGCTTTGAACTGTTTCCAGCTTCTGGTCATTAACCCTGATATCAGTGCTAATGCCGTTGGTGTTATTAGTCATCAGTTTGGTCTTCTCTGCACTGATTTCCATGCCGTATGTTTTGGAGGCCTTATTCAGGTGTTCTGTTAGGCTGGCAAGCTCTTTTTCTGATCCTGCTATTCCATCAATGTCATCTGCGAAGCGGAGGTTTTTGATCGTTCTGCCACCAATGCTGACTGATCCTTCATGATGTTCCAGTGCATCAGCCATGATTCTCTCAAGGAAGATGTTGAAAAGAGTGGGTGAGAGTAGACAGCCCTGCCTTACTCCAACTGTTGTTCGAAACCATTCTCCAATGTTGTTGTTGTAGTACACTGCACTGGTGGCCTCGCTGTACAGCTGTTTGATGACTCTGATCAGGTTTGCATTGATGCTGTACAAATTCATGGTTGCCCACAAAGCTGCATGCCACACCCTGTCAAATGCCTTCTTAAAATCGATAAATACGTGGTAAAGGTCTTGTTGATGTTGAAGGTACCGCTCACATAGTATTCTGAGGTTGAATATCTGTTCTGTTGTGCTGCGCCCTGCTCTGAAACCTGCTTGTTCCTCAGCAATGATGGTCTCTGCTTGTGGCTTCAGTCTATTCAATATTATCTGCAGCATGACCTTGCTTGGGTGGCATATGGGACAGATAGAGTATTTTTTTCCATTTACTGTGAGTGTATTGGTATTGGGTTTATTTTATCTTATTATCATATAATTATATATTCCTAACGGCGGGGACTGGATGTACAAAAACACATGGGTGCTTATTCATTGTCCTCGAAATGAAGGAATTTGTCATTGTCAATCCTCTCTCTCTCTCTCTCTCTCTCTCTCTCTCTCTCTCTCTCTCCTCTCTCTCTCTCTCTCTCTCTCTCTCTCTCTCTCTCTTTCTTTCTCTGTCTGTCTGTCTCTCTCTGTTATATATATATATATATATATATATATATATATATATATATATATATATATATATATATATATATATATATATATATATATATGTATATGTATATATATATATATATATATATATTTATATATATGACAAGAGGTAAGTACATCTACTTTGTCTCCTTCAAGCAGCATGCTTCCGAGAGGGGACTGGAACAGCTTTTTCCATTTTTATTTTACTAAGTAGCTTTGTTATCGCAAATACAAGGTGGTTGTTTTTTTCCTGTACCGACATTAATTGCATACCATACAGTGCAACTGACGTTGATAGCGAGAGAGCGAGATAGAGAGAGAGAGAGAGAGAGAGAGAGAGAGAGAGAGAGAGAGAGAGAGAGAGAGAGAGAGAGAGAGAGAAGAAGAGAGAGAGAGAGAGAGAGATAGAGAAAGAGAGAGAGAGAGAGAGAGAGAGAGATAGAGAAAGAGAGAGAGAGAGAGAGGCAGACAGACAGACAGACGGACAGGCACAGACAAACAGAACAAGAGAGAGAGAAAGACAGACAGACAGATACAGACAGACACACCGAGACAGACAGACGGACAGACAGACAGAGCAACACAGACAGAGAAACACAGACAGAAAAACAAACTTGACAAACAGAGACAGACACCCAACAACCTTGACATTAGAAAGTGCCCACAAATTAAATCTATTCCTATTTAAACAAAAGGTCTTTAAGACCAGACGCAAAAAACAACAATATATGTATGCTTTAAAAACAAAACAGTTATTGATCATTTTGAAGGCCAGAAATTAATTTGGAACAGGCAGACAGACACACAGACAGACGGGCTAAAAGGCAAAGTAAGTAAGAGATAAAAGCACGGCCCTGACATTTTGAGGACATAAACACGGACGAAAGTTTAAAAAAAAATTATAAATGTTAAAACGTGGACACAAAGTGAATATATAAAATAGAAATCAAACAAACAGAAACCCCATACTTTATGACGGGTCATCAGAAAAGCGAGGATGTGCACTCAAGGCATATGAAAGCACACAAAAATTAATCATAAAACAAGTAAAAAGCTAAATGCTTTTATCTCAGAGAAGCAAGTCTTATCTGTAAAAAGAGCTATTCATGAAAAGGCCGTTGGCCCATACTTAAAGGGGTTTTGTTCATTTTCATACCACTTAAGTCACGGCAGATTTCTCTGCGTGAAATTCGGGCTGCTCTCCCCGGGGAGGGTACGTCGCCACAAGAGCAGCGCCACCCATTTTGATTTCTTTTTCCTGTCTGCAACTGTAATTCTTTCCCTATCAGAGTGGCTTTTTTCCTACAGGGGTTTGCTGATCAAACTTAATCCATGAGTAATGATAAGGATGGACGGTAGAGTGGAGCTGCCATCGACAAAGATTAACAGGAAACAAAACTTCCTAACGTTCCATGGGTTTTTTAAAAGCAGGCCAACAAAAAATAGAATGTACTTCATGCTCTTTTGCTTCATTACGCAAAGGGCATGTTCACAGAGTGAGAGAGAGAGAGAGAAAGGCGGAGAGACAGAGAGAGAGAGAGAGAAAGAGTGTTTGTGTGTGTGTGTTCATCTCTCGATAGATAGATGATAGATAGATAGATGATAGATAGATAGATAGATAGATAGATAGATAGATAGATAGATAGATAGATAGATAGATAGATAGATAGATAGATAGATAGATAGATAGACAGATGATAGATAGATACCTACCTACCTACCTACCTGCCTGCCTACCTGCATACATACATAAATACATACATACATACATACATACATACATTCATACATACATACATACATACATATACATACATATATACATACATAAATACATACATACATACATACATACATAAATACATACATACATACATACATACATACATACATACATACATACATACATACATACACACATACATACATACATACATACATACATAAACACATACATACATACATACATACATACATACATACATACATACATACATACATACATACATACATACATACATACATACATACATACATACATACAGCTAAAATCATGTAGGTAAAGATACACACATGGCTATAAGCACACACAGCGCCTTGACATAACGAACACCAATCTTCTCTGTCGAACGCTCAGACAGCAATCAATATCTGTCATAGTCATCATGACCGAAAATGCGCTGTGCTGCCGTTACGCGCCTGTCAAGTTAGGCCCGGCGCATCCGACCTGAATAGAAATGTTATCTTTCAAATATCTCTGAAAAGAAAGACAGGAGAATGTACCAAGAAGGCAATAAAAAAAAGACAAGAAAGATGTGACAGAAAGCAAAAGAACAAGGCTAAAACGACAAGATAGATAGAAAAGAGGGAATTCCTAGCAGAAGATTTTCAGAAAGTGGAGATGCTATTTCTACTGATACCCCTCCACCCTCCCCCGTCTAATATCACTTTAAGCAAACAGACGTAAAAGCGAAGACACCCCCACCCTCATCCCACCAGCATCCTCACAGGGGAAATGAACACACATGAGACTCCCTACTTCATGAAAAGGCCGTTGGCCCATACTTAAAGGGGTTTTGTTCATTTTCATACCAGTTTAAGTCACGGCAGATTTCTCTGCGTGAAATTCGGGCTGCTCTCCCCGGGGAGAGCACGTCGCCACAAGAGCAACTGCTACGCCCAGAATAACCTTACTCCTCAAGACAACATTATCGATTCTCATAAAGATTAAAAGACGTCTGCGTACAAAAAATGACAAGATAATTGCTGAGAGTAAAGAGGAAGAAGAGTGGACAGAGAGTGAATACACTGTAGGTCGTTATACAGACAGCAAAAACCTACTGCATGGAATGAGGAGTTTTACAGACAGGGCGATGAACTCGAACGAGTGCACATCGCATGTTGAGACAGATATATGTCTACAGATCTGAAAGACATGACTGTGTGTTTGACCAAAGAAAAAAGGAGAGAGAGTTAGAGAGAGAGAGAAGGAGAGAGAGAGAGAGAAGGAGAGAGAGAAAGATGGAAACAGAGACAGGGCAACACACACACACACACACACACACACACACACACACACGGGGGGGGGGGGGGGGGGATAGCCTGGTAGTGAGAGTGGTGTATTCGTCATCTGCTAACCTGGGTTCGAATCTCGTTCAAGAGGATTTTTTTCTCTGGACTTAACATCAGTGCAGACTCCACTCTCCCCAAAAGTCCTTCGGATGAGACTATAAGCCGAGGTATCGTGTGCGAATGCACGCAGAACATCTTGCGCACACGTTAAAACCCGCCCCGCTTTTCGGAAGAGTAGGCCATTGCGTGCCGGTGGGAACAGATGACAGCATTGATAAAACTGCAATCACACGGGGACTGGATGGAAAAAAGCACATGAGTGCATATTCCATTATCATCGGAACAAAAAATGATTAAATAACTAAATACAAATACACACAAAGACGCACACTCACACACTCACTCACTCACTCACTTACTCACACACACACACACACACAAACACACACACACGCGCGCACGCACGCACACACGTACACACATACACAAACCCACTCCCCCCTCTCTCACACACACACATACACACACACATACACACACTCACCCACACACACACAATACACACACTCTATTTTAATACCTGAGACTCGCCCATTTTACAAAATAACTTTTAAAAAACAGAATGAAACACCAAAATCAAACAAATCTTACATCTCCAAAAAAGCACCATGATTAACCTGAAGAGAATTAGATTCAATTGAGGCTGAAATCAAGACTGCAATGAGAAAAACAAAAATAAAAAACAAAACAATGAAAAACAATAGATAACAAAGCGGCTACACCCACCATAAAGTGCAAGTGCACACTTCAGCAGACGTGAGACGAACGCCATAGCCCAGAGATAAGAACCGTTTGACTTCAATGCCATGGGTTCATGAAGTATTGGGTTCGAATCTTGGCCGCGTCTTGTGAATTACAGATTGGGATTTTTACGATTATTTTACAAACTGTTGCTGGCCCCTGGAGAAGCTGAGTGCTCTGACGCCTCGCTCCTCTACCACCACATAGGTTATGGGACACCTTTAACTTTGTTACCTTTGTCTTTTATTTTTACAATCTTCCAGGTCGAGTCAAGTGCAGACCTGCCAGTGCCCTCATTCCTGCCGTGTGTATACACATGGAGAAGATCAAAACATGCACGTTAAAAATCCCGTTCGTTCATGTCAGCTTTCGGTTGGGTTACGAAAGCCCGGACATGCGCAGCATACATCCACGAAATCGGAATGCGGCTACCTTCATGGTGGTCAAGAACGGTCGCAGACGCAAAATTTCACTATCGGAGAACCTGGGAGGTCTCTAGAAGCATCCAAACCAAATGTGAACAGGACGGTAAGCCTGCTTACACAACAAAAGATGGGGGCATAAACATCAATCAAAAGCTAAACAGATCAATTCCAAACAAAACAAAAGAAACCAAAACAAATCGACCAGTTAGCAAAGGAAAAGATAAGTGGAGCATGCATAACAAAGCGATTGCATTTATGAGAGAGAGACAGACAGACAGACAGACAAAGAGACAGAGAGACAAACAGGCAGACAGACAGAGACAAAGAGACAGACATAGATTGACAGCGACAGACAGAAACAGAGAAGTAGGAAGACAAAGAAAAGGACAGAGAAAGGAGAAAGAGACATCATCATCATCATCAGACCCGTGACCTTGGCGGTCGTGGGGGAGACATGAAAGACGATGCCGTGGTAAGCCTCCTCCATCCATCTCGGTCCTCGGCTCTGCGCAGTAGTGCCGAGTCATTCATCCTGGTCCATTCTCTGATGTTGTCCATCCATGACTTGTTCTGTCTTCCCCTCCTTCTGCCACCTTCGAGTGTTCCCTGCAGTACTGTTTTGGGCAGAGTGTTGTGGCGGGTGACGTGGCCGAACCATGTCAGCTTTTTCTTCTTGACGATGGTGAGAAGGGGTTCCTGTGGACCTGCCAGCCGTGTTATTTGACTCTTGACAAATTCGTTGGTCTTTCGTTCCTCCAGGATATGCCCAGTAGTTTTCTATGGCATTTTGTTTCGAATGACTGGATTCGCTTTGCTGTTTCAGCAGTCAATGTCCAGGTTTCACTTCCGTACAGCAGGATCGACTGAATTAGGGCTTTGTAGAGCTTTAGTTTGATTGGGAAACTGATCTCTTTACTTTTCCATATGGTGGTGAGTTTTGTCATGGAAGATGTTGCCATGGCTATTCTGACTTTGATTTCTGTCGTCGATCGCCCGTCCTTTGTGAGTGTAGCGCCGAGGTATTTAAAAGCGTCTACCTCCTCCAGTTGTTGGCCGTTCATGTAAATTCTAGCGGTGGCATTGCTCGTGCTGTTCACAAGTACTTTACTTTTCTCCGAGCTCACCTCCATCCCATATGCTCCAGCTCTGTTCTCAAGTCTGGTCGTAAGATCTTGCAGCTCTGTGTTACTTCCGCCCATGAGGTCAATGTCATCGGCAAACCGTAAGTTGTTGAGGGGTCTGCCGCCAATGGAGATGGTAGGGTGGAAGTCATGGAGGGTCTCTCTCATGATGTTTTCCAAGAAAAGATTGAACAGGACTGGAGATAACAGGCATCCTTGTCGGACCCCAACTGTGGTTTTGAAGTAGTCTCCGACCTGATTGTTCAGAAGGACTGCACTGCTTGCGGTGTTGTATAGTGCTTGAATGGTTTGCACTAGTCCTTCTTCAATGCCAAACATTCTGAGGACCTGCCACAGGCCTTCGTGCCATACTCTGTCAAAAGCCTTCTTGAAGTCGATGAAGTTGTGGAACAGGTCTCTCTGATGTTGAAGATGTTTTTCCATCAGGATGTGGCAGTTAAAAATCTGTTCGATTGTGCTCCTGCCTGCCCTGAACCCAGCTTGTTCCTCTGCAAGGTGTTCTTCTGCCTCCTTCTTGAGTCAAAGAGACAACCAGAAAGAAAGAACAAGACAGAGACAGTGACAGACGGACACCAACAATGAGAGACGGGATAGCCTGGTGGTTAGACTGATGCATTCATGATCTGCTGACCCGGGTTCGAATCTCGTTCAAGAGGATAATTCCTCTGGAGTTAACATCAGTGCAGACTCCGCTCTCCCCAAAAATCCTTCAGAAAAGACTATAAACTGAAGCCCCGCGTGCGAATGCACGCATAACATCTCGCAGACACGTTAAAACCCGTTCCGCTTTTCGGAAGAGTAGGCCATTGTGTGCCGGTAGGAAAGGATGAGAAAATTGACAAACTGCATACACACAGGGACTGGATGTAAACAAAACACATGCGAGCTTATTCCATCATCCTCGAAATAAAAGAATACATAAATGAATACTAAATAAATAAATAAATAAATAACATGCAAGATTGTAGATTATAATCTTGTACATTTCCCAAAATTACTTTGCAAAAACATACAAAGATATGAGCATAAATATATCATATCTTAAAAGAACTGCCCAACTATGTCAAACTTGGCTTTTTTGTCCCCTTTCATTCAATTCCTCTTCTTGCATGTTTGATTCTCAAATTTTTAAAAAATCATTCTGTAATTCGTGCGTACAAAGTGGCACTTTTTGTCTTGATTCCATCATAATGATAAGATTTGCTTTTATAATGAAAAATGATTATTTTAACCTTTAATATCATAGAGTCTTTTGAACGATGTGTGCTTATGTTTGGGGTTTATTTTTGTTTTGTTTGCTTTGGGTTTTTTAGATGGAGGGAAATTCAATTTTGATACAGCTAACACTCTATGGTAGGGATGCTGAGGGCCTGTCAGTATAAATAGCATCCCCATTTGGCACCTTTTGTAATTTCTTTGCCATGATTTCCTCGTTTCTATCGCTCTCTTTGTTTCTGCCTTGTTCTTTTTCTTCCTAGTGCCTCCTTTTTCTGCTTTCTAAAAAGAAGAAAAGAAGAAGAAGAAGAAGAAGAAGAAGAAGAACAACAACAACAACAACAGCAACAACAACAGCAACAACAACAACAACAACAACAAAACGAAGAACAAGAACAAGAAGAACAAGAACAAGAACAAGCAGAAGTTCAAAGATTTTAGACTACTCTTTTTTTTAGAATGAAAGAAACTTAATTTTAATACTGCTAATTCCTCTTTTGTTCTACAATCTTCTTAACCCTGCTAGAAAACCCCATTAAGAGACACCTATCTACTTCTATTCATAGTCCAAGCAATATCTTACTAAAACCACACACACACACACACGCACACACACACACACACACACACACACACACAACACACACACACACACACACACACACACAAGCCCAAAGACCCACTCCAATCACCCAATCAGCGCTTGGTTAGACCCTCAAAACCCTGACCATTTCCGGTTCCTGTCCACTTGTGGATCGCTTCAGAAAATGCACACTCGCCCTTCTCCCTTCAGGCACTTCACGACAGGGAACCACTGTGAGGTCTGCACAGACAGCTGTCTGCAGTGTTGGCTGTGGTAAGTGAATGGCACTGCCATACACTTGGGACTCGTCTGTTAAGTCTTCTTTCTGGAAAGTATGGTGATTTGGGTGTGTGTGTTTTTTCTGCTGTGCTTAATATAGGAGCCACTTAGGAAAATAATGTGACCTTCTATCACGAAATGAGTCGCTTTGCACATGACCAGGTTTTTTTCTGATAGGAGACATTTTAGTTAGGTGGAGGGGGGTGGGGGTAGAGGTTGTCAGTTGTAGGATTTTCATTGATTATAAAACTTTAAACTTTTCTCCCCTTTTGTACTGAGGTATCAAGGCGTAATTACTTATTTTTAAAATTTTATTCTTTTATATCGAGGATAATGAAAAAGTCAATTATGTGCTTTTTTTTACAACAAGTCCCCATGTGTATACGGTTTTGAAAATTATGTCATCTGTTCCCACAGGCACATAATGGCCTACTCTTACGAAAAGCGGAACAGGATATTAACGTGTCCGCAAGATGTTCTGTTTTATGTTTCCTGTTGCTGTAAAATTGGTTTTGAATGATCCAGTCCCCTCGTCTTGACCACTTGCTAGGATGCAGAATTTGTCACTTTCTCATTTTGATCTCTTCCTGGAGTCTTGCATTTCAATCTGTAATAACTTTTTAAAATAGAAATGTCCGATATTTTATATCTTTTTTAAAATTTTATTCAGTAGATTTTTCATGGCAGATAAATGGTATATTCACAACCAACTATAACTTGATATCGGTGCATTGCGACTCGTTTTGTGGCGGAAGCTCACAAAGTAGCGGGCTTCTTTGTCTGTTGTTGGATGTGTGGCCTTTTAAATGTTTTTTTTTATTCCTGGGCTGGAGCTACAAGGTTCGCCCATAGTAAGATGTTTGTGTATTCAATGGGCTGTTTGTTGTTTTGACCTAACATTAAGTTAGGCGCATTCCAGTTTGAGGGATAGATGTATGTATCGCTTGAAAAGGAGGAAGAGCAAACAGAGGACACACACACACACACACGCACACATGCAGGCATGCACACACACACTTTTTTTCTTATTGGAACATTGTATTGCCAAGTGTTATAATGATGTTGTTAAGATAGATGGTTTGGTGAAAAAAAGAAGAAATGCATTGCTTACTCAATGTACCATCTGCAAATAAAAGTTTTACTTGATTTGGCTT
>CM054162.1:3716880-3719380 GCA_028751875.1 Rapana venosa
GCTAAAATCCACAGAGAGGTCAAAGGTGAGCAGCACGATCTTCGCCCAATTGATGCATCACCTTGTGAGCTTTGATCTTTGCCCCTGTACACCTCTGTACCCCCCTTTCCCCCCACTACAGCCAACATCTCTGCGGTACTGACATTTCTCTGCAAGCCAGGTAGGACTAGCTTATCACCAGAAGAAGAAATCAGCTCCTTTTGGTGACTGGTTTCTATCTACAGCGAGAAGAGAAGAGCAGCAGAGACTGTCCAGAAACCAGCCTGCACGTTCCATAAGGCCTGCATCCCATCCCCCCACCCCCACCCCCCATCTCCGGTCCACAGTGCGGGGGTAGAGATGTTTTCCTGTAGTTTCTGCTTTCCCTAGAATGATTAAAATGATGAGGTCACGAGACTCTTAACCAGTTCTTTAATCAGCCTTTATAAAGCAAACAACCAACCAGGTAACCAACCAGGTAACCAGCGAGCTAACCAACCAGCCAACCAACCAGCCAACCAACCAGCCAGCCAGCAAGCCAGCCAACCAGTCAGTCAATCACCCAGCCAACCAACTAACCACCCACTTACCCAACCAACCATCCACCCACCCAACAAAACCACCAACCAACCACTCAACTACCCACCCACCTATCCACCTATCCATCCATCCAACCAACCACTCACCCAACCACCCATCTAACCAACCATTCAAAAGGCAACCAAGCAAATGGACCTCTCACCATCCAAACCTCGCAAGCAGCTACTGCAGCCAATGCTACGCCACGCAGACGTCAACAGCAGTATCTGTCCCTCTCCTGTGTTACAGAGATGCCGTCCACTCCTCGGGAACGTCTCCAGTTAATGTTATTTCTAGGAAAATCTCAGTGCAGCCAGGTGTAGCAGTGTTTATAGTCCCTCCTTGCTGTTTTTGTGGTCGGTCTGGATAAATATTTAATGTCATTATGCGAAGTCTTTCTGAGGGTGGGGGTGGGGGTGGGTGGAGACAGTAGAATGGACGAAGAGGGCAGAAAATAGACAAAAGGGTGGTGAAAAGAAGAAAAGAACAAGTTACAAACAAGAGAGGGATAGAAAAGGGGGAATTCTTAGCATACAATTTCCTGAAGTGATGCTGTTTATAAAGACACCACTAGAGTTTGTTATGAATGAATATAATGTAATGAAACTATTATCGCAATACAATGAATGTAAAATCAAATTTTATGTCATAGTTTTGATATTGTTTTTTATTTTTATTTCTTCGATTGTAATGGTTATATGTATTATGCTTTTGGTTATTGAATGCTGTGTGTGTGTTAAAATGACTGCAATACAAAGAGTGTGACAAAGCTGTATTGTCATGGGTGTGGATGTTTTGTTTTTAGTTTACCTATGTACTGTGCTTTGAGCCTTATAGATGGTTTGTTAAAACGCACAAAACAAATAAACCTCTAATATCTATAGTCTATTTCCGTAAAAAAAAGAGTGTATCAACATGCCTGTCCAATTTTTAACAGAAAACAGTGTAGAAAGAAAACCAGCCAACAAGTCAAACAGCCAACCAACCATCCAACCAGCCAACCAACCATCCAACCAGCCAACTAACCATCCAACCAACAAACCAACCAGCCAACCAACCATCCATCCACCAACCATCCAACTATCCAATCAACCAAGCAAATAACTAAACAACCAACCATCCTACCAACCAGCCAACGAAGCAATCAACCGACCGACCATCCAACCAGCCCATCAACCAACCAACCAGCCAACAAACCAACTAACAAACCAACCTACCAACCACAACTACGAGTTAAAACACCAACACCACAAACCACCACTACCACCAACACCAACACCATCACCACCACTACCACCATCAACAACAACAGCAGTAGAAACTCCTACACCGTCATCAACAACGACAAACAACACCACCAACAACACCAACACTAACAAAACAAACAACAAGATTTGCATAGGAATGGAAGCTAACCCTCAATGGGAATAGAACCCTCTACTCCAGAAGTACTTATTCCTTTACAGGATGACCAGTTCAGCCACGGGCCCTAAACGGCTTCACCCTAAATCAGGGTTGGTCACAAACTTCTCATCTAGAAAATTGACCATCATTACGGACCCCCTGTTACAGAAGGACCCTCTCAATCAACTGAGGTCCTCCGGCTAATTCTATTTCTGGGACTTTTGAGTCCAGGCCGGTGTTGCGGTTTTGAAGTGCCTCCTCTTCCATGTTTTTGTCCCTAGGACGCATTTTGTTAGAAGAGGGTAGATAAAGGGAAAGTATTAGAACTAACAAACGAAGGAAAGAAGGAAAGGATTTAAGGAACACAGAAAGAAAGAAAGAGAGAAAGAAAGAAAGAAAGAAAGAAAGACGGACAGGCTGGCAGGCAAGCAGGCAGACAGGAAGACAGAAAGGAAAGAAAGAAACAAACAAACAAAGGAAGAAAGAAAGAAAGAAAGAAAGAAAGAAAAAAAAAGAATAAAAGAAAAAAAACGAAAGA
>CM054162.1:3739380-3746880 GCA_028751875.1 Rapana venosa
AGAGGAGAGAGGAGAGAGAGAGAGAGAGAGAGAGAGAGAGAGAGGTGGGGGTGGAGAAAACAGTGAGAAAGACAATGAGAAGCTTTTCTCAGCCATTCAGCACCGCTTCTCGTGACTGGAGCGAAAGTGAGGAACTCGCTGTATTGTTAAGTACTGGGTAACAATAGAGGACTGCCTTAGGTATGTAAATGCTGAAGAGAGAGAGAGAGAAAGAGAGAGAGAGAGAGAGAGAGAGAGAGAGAGAGAGAGCAGACAGAGACAGACAGACAGACAGGCGGGAAGGCAGACAGATAAAGACAGAGACAGACAGATACAGACAGACAGTTAGACAGACAGAAGAGACACACAGAGAGAGACACAGAGAGAGAGACAGAGAGAGACAGAGAAAGAGAGAACTCTGAATTGGTTTAATATGCACATTGACCTTTGGCCACAATACACTGAGTTTGGAGGAAAGAGGAGAATAAATATACTTAAATATTATGGGACATGGAAGAAAAAAACCCAAACAAACCAACAACTGATTCTTGTGAATCAAGACCACAATGATCATGTCTTGCACTCTGAACTTGATAAACAATAGTATTAGACTGCATACATATTGTTTTTACTATACATCAAAATCGGTCTAAAAATCAGAAGGTAATGTTTCAATTGAGGTTGATAAAAACAATATTTGCAAAGACATCTCTTATTTCAGGAGTTCTGTGGGCAACCATAAGGCTGTATAACATCAACGCCACCCTGATCAGAGCAATAGAATGCCTCTATAACAAGGCAACCAGTGCAGTGTACTATGACAGCAGCATAGCAGATTGGTTCCAAACCACAGTTGGAGTACATCAAGGATGTCTGCTCTCTCCCACCCTCTTCAACATCTTCTTCTCATAGAGAATATTGTCTGATGCACTTGAATACCACGAGGGAACAGTCAGCATTGGAGGCAGGACAATTACAAACTGACGTTTTGCTGACGACATCGACGGCCTAGCTGGAGAAGAGCAAGAGCTGGTCAGCCTGATCAATCACCTTGATGAAGCCTCTTCGGCATATGGCATGCAGGTCAGTGCAGAGAAAACCCATGTGATGGCAAAATAGTGCCAATGGCATCAACACTGACATAATTATAGACGGCAAGATAATCGACACTGTCCATAGCTTCAAATAATTATCTAGGAGTTACAGTATCGGATGAAGGATCAAAACCTGAAATTCTCTTCATGATAGCCCAGACCACAGCTGCAATGACCACACTACTACTACTACTACTACTACTACTACTCTCTACTACTACTACTACTACTACTACTACTACTACTACTACTACTGCTACTACTACTACTACTAGAGAGTAGTAGTAGTAGTAGTAGTAGTAGTAGACTACTACTACTACTACTACTACTAGTAGAAATAGTAGTAGTAGTAGTAGTAGTAGTAGTAGAAAGAGTAGTAGTAGAAGAAGTAGTTAGTAGTAGTAGTAGTAGACTACTACTACTACTACTACTAGTAGAAATAGTAGTAGTAGTAGTAGTAGTAGTAGTAGTAGTAGTAGTAGTAGTAGTAGTAGTAGTAGTAGTAGTAGTAGTAGTAGTAGTAGTAGTAGTAGTAGAAAGAGTAGTAGTAGAAGAAGTAGTAGTAGTAGTAGTAGAAAGAGTAGTAGTAGAAGAAGTAGTAGTAGTACTAGCAGCAGCAGCAGTAGTAGTGGTAGTAGTAGTAGTAGTAGTAGGAGAAGTAGTAGTAGTAGTAGGAGTAGTAGTAGTAGTAGGAGTAGTAGTAGTAGTAGAGTGGCAGTAGTAGTAGTAGTAGTAGTAGTAGTAGTAGTAGTAGTAGTATGGTAGTAGTGGTAGTAGTAGTAGTAGTAGTAGTAGTAGTAGTAGTAGTAGTAGTAGTAGTAGTAGTAGTAGTAGTAGTAGTAGTAGTAGTAGTAGCACTAGTAGTAGTAGCAGCACCATTATAATCATTAGCGTTAATATTATTTTCATTATTACTATTCCTTAGAAAGTGGTGGTAATAGTAGTAGTAGCAGCAGCAGCAGCAGCAAAAGTAGTAGTAGTAGTAGTAGTAGTAGTAGTAGTAGTAGTAGTAGTAGTAGTAGTGGTAGTAGTAGTAGTAGTAGTAGTAGTAGTAGTAGTAGTAGTGGTAGTAGTAGTAGTAGTAGTAGTAGTATTTTTATTATTATTATTATCATTATTATTACTATTACTAGTATTATTATTATTATTATTATCATTTTTATCATCATCATCATCATCATCTTTTTTTGTCTCTATAGAAACCAGCAGCTTGTGTCTTCTCGGAACGAGCCAACAAGCTTGACTATGGGTCTGCTACTGCACACCTACCTACCTGTGTGTTTACACTGCTAGTACTCATCTGCAGCCAACCTTTGAAAACACCTTCCCTAACCCCTTCCACACACCCCACCCCCACCGCCACACCTACCTCTCCCTTCCACCCTCTCCCGCCCTCCCCAACATTCTTCCCTTCATGTTACAGTACAATGAACCTAAGCTACCCTAGACCAGACCCCTAACACACAGGGGCAAACGCAGCAGGGAAATATATCAACAGAAGCAGTGCTTAAGGGATAGAGAGATAAGTTCCGTACTATTCTTCTTCTTCTTCTTCGCAATTCTTCTTCTTCTTCGCATTTCTTCGCAATTCTTCTTCTTAATTCTTATTCTTCTTAGCAATTCTTCTTCTTTGAATTCTTCTTCTTCTTCTTCTTTGCAATTTTTCGGAATTCTTCTTCTTCTTCTTCTTCTTCTTTCTTCTTCTTCTTCTTCTTCTTCTTCTTCTTCTTCTTCTTCTTCTTCTTCTTCGCAATTCTTCTTTGCAATTCTTCTTCTTCTTCGCAATTCTTCTTTGCAATTCTTCTTCTTCGCAATTCTTCTTTTTCATAATTCTTCGCAATTCTTCTTCGCAATTCTTCTTCTTCACAATTCTTCTTCTTCGCAATTCTTCTTCTTATTCTTCGCTATTGTTCTTCTTCTTTTTCTTTGCAATTCTTCTTCGCATTTCTTCACAATCCTTCTTTGCAAGTCTTCTCAATTCTTTGCAATTCTTCTTCTTTGCAATTCTTCTTCTTCGCAATTCTTCTTCTTTGCAATACTTCGCAATAATTTCTTCTTTGCAATTCTTCTTTGCAATAAATGTTTTTCTTCTTTTGCAGTTCTTCGCAATCCTTCTTCTTCTTCAGACACTCATACTGCAAATATTATTTTATGCCATATAAGCAAAAACGCTGATGTGGGAGAGAATTGTTATCTTGTAAGTCTTTCTGGGGGGAAAAAGGCAGGAGAATGAACCAAGAAGGTGGAAAATAGACAAGACGGAGGTGACAGGACAGAATAGGAACAAGATAGATAGATACAAAAAGAGGAATTTAAAAAATAGGGAATTCTTAGCACAGAATTTCCAAAAGGTGGGAATGCTATTCATACTGATAAGCCCCACCCCCACCCCCACCCCCTGCATCCTGTGAGAGAGAGAGAGAGGGGTGGGGGGGATACGGTACTGATGAAGTCTACAGAAATATACTGGTTTTAGCGTATGTGAGATAGTAGTATGTTGTCTGTGCAAGTACACAGTACAGGCAGGTACAGGAGTATGTCCAAGTTTATGTGTGTAAAATTAAACACAGGTGTATGCAGAGAATGTCATGTAATATGATATAGATAGACGTGCGTGCGTGCGTACGCGCTCGTGCGTGTGCGTGCGTGTATGCGCGCTTATGAGTGTGAATGCTTGCGTGTGTGTTTGCATGCATGCATGCATACATGCGTGCGTGAATGCACGCATGGGACCTGTGCAGGCATGACTGCATGTAAGCGTGGATGCACGCGTGTGTAAAATCGTTTGCGCAGCTTGTAGGTATAGGTCGACAACCCATAGTCATGGATGTGCTCTCTTAGGAATGCTAGAGCTATGTCTGTGAGTGTTCCCCAATACATCCACATCTAAAGCTGCTTGCCTGTGTGAGCATTCTAGGTCATCTTTGCTGGAGCGTAAACAAGATCACAACAACAATAAACAAATGCATATGTTTGATCCTTCTGAAGTGCAGGAGTGGTGACGTCACTGGTAATACCCATAAGACCCATTTAAAGCTGACCGTAAATCAAATTTTAAGAATTGAGAGTAGATGTACATAAGATTTTTTTTCAGAAGAAAAAAGGGTATTACGTTTTAGCCATAAAAAGTAAAAAAAAAAATATTTCTGATGATGTCCTTTTAACCCATAAAAAACGATATATTTCTGATGATGTCCATTTTACCTATAAAAAAATTATGTAATTTTGAGGAAGTCTATTTTACCTATAAAATAGGGGGGGGGGGGGGGGGGCGGGATATATTTCTAATGACACTCATTTTACCTTTAAAATAAAAAAAAGAATATTTCTGATGCATGACGCCGATTTTCCCCATATAAAATACATGTGTGTGCTATCTTTATCTATCTATCTATCTATCTCTATCTCTCTCTCTCTCTCTCTCTCTCTCTCTCTCTCTCTCTCTCTATATATATATATATATATATATATATATATATATATATATATATATATATATATATTATATATATGATGACATCTATTTTACCCAAACAACAAGAAAATGAGCTATTTATACATTTTACCCATAAAAAGAGATAAAAGGAAAGACTTTTTGATTACATTCATTTTACCCAAACAACAAACAAAGGAGATAGTCCTGATGACGTCATTTCTCTCCTACCATAAGAAGGATTGAACATACCCACCAGAAATGATGGAGAAAACAAATGCTACAGATCTTCTTTTCCACTCCACCCACCACCCCTAGCCCCCTCCCCTCTCCCTCTTCAGGGTAACTGTTACGGAGAGATAACTCTCATCTAGACTACCAGGGGTCCTTGACTTCTCTCCACTTGAGTTCACGATCTCCTATCAAAGAAACACTGAACGGTCGTGCCAGTAATGTAATGAGTGCCGGTGAAAACCTTAGAGAGAGAGAAAGAGACAGAGACAGACAGACAGACAGACATGCAGACAGGCAGACAGATAGACAGACATAGAGAGAGCTACAGACAGACACAGACAGACAGACATAGGAAGACAGACAGACAGACAGAGACAGACATAGAGAAGGAGAGAGAGAGGGGAGAGGGGGAGACAGACAGACAGTGACAGACATAGAGAGGGGAAGAGAGAGAGAGAGAGAGAGAGAGAGAGAGAGAGAGGAAGAGACAGAGACAGAGACAGAGACAGAAAAACAGACAGACAGACAGACAAACAGACAAACATAGAGAGAGAGATGGGGGTGGCGAATAGGTTGGTGGTATACAGGATGGGCAAGAGAGGTTGGTAGTGTGCTACTGATGTCATTCTTCTTCGTCGTTCAACGCTCAAACAGAAACTACTGCTGTCTGTCATATGAGTGGAAAATGAGTTGAGCCTCCGTTAAGCGCCTGACAAGTCAGGCCCCGCACATCCAATTTCGGCATGGGAGAGAATTGTTTTTTTGTTTTTAAGTCTGTCTACAAAATAAAAGGCAGTAGATTGGACCAAGAAGGCAGAAAACATACAAGAGGGAGGTGGTGACAGGACGAAAAGAAACAAGGCAGAGTGGGTTAGAAAAGAGAGAAATGTTTTCAGTGTCCCATCAGCAAAACAAAGAGAAAAAGAAATTATTTTGTGCCAGTAAGCATTCGAATTCTGAATTCACAATGATGTTGACTACCTAGTTTTTACATTTCTCTGAATTATTTGCCTGATTGTCATTTTTATGAGTGTAGTCAATACATAATTATGTGTGCGTGTGTGTGTATGGGTTTGTGTGTGTGTGTGTGTGTGTGTGTGTGTGTGTGTGTGTGTGTGTGTGTGTGTGTGAGTGTGTGTGTGTGTGTGTGTGTGTGAATATGTGTGTGTGAAATGTCTGTCTTCTAGTCAGTGGTCTTTAAAACATTGAAGTCATACATTGGTAAATGGTGAGGGTGTGCGTGGGTGTGTTCGCACATGCACGCACGTGCGTGTGTATGTGTTGCGTATGTGCATGCGTAAATATGGTGGATCGGTGGTCTAGTGGTAACGCGCCTGTCTAGAAAGCGAAAAGTCCGGGTCGGAAGAATGCGGTGGTTCGTATCCCGTTTGGACCCGAAACTTTTTCCCCATTCATTAGATCATGAGTGGTGGTCTGCGCGCTAGTCTTTCCGATAAACCGAGGTCCCGTGTGTTACAAATAATTATTTAGCGCACGTAAAAGAACCCACGGCAACAAGAGAGTTGTCCCTGGCAAAATTATGTAGAAAAAGCCACTCTGATAGGGAAACAAATACTGTTGCAGACAGGAAAACAGAAAAAAATGGGTGGCGCTGCTCTTGTGGCGACGTGTTCTCCCCGGGGAGAGCAGCCCGAATTTCATGCAGAGAAATCTGCGTGACTTAAAGTGGTATAAATAAATAAATAATAAGTGTTGATGTCTTCTAGTCAATGGGTATTTTTGGAGTTTGTTGTGGAGGGTTTTTAACATTGTGTTCATAATTGGCGCGCGCGCGCGCGTGTGTGTGTGTGTGTGTGTGTGTGTTTGCGTATATGTGTGTGTATGTGTGTGTGTGCGCATGCGCGCGTGGGTGTGTGTTTGTTTGTGTGTTCGTGACATTTTTAATTGAAGCATTTTGGAATGTTTAAAACAACATAAAATATAGCATGTTTGTGTCTTTTGAGATTTTTGAGGCGTATCAATCTGCCTGTCAGTAATGTAATTGCCCTTCATGGGATGATTAAAGTGTTTTTGATTTGATTTGACTTGACTTGAACAATTTCCAGAAGGTGTGGCTGCTGTTTATACTGACAGGTCCCCGGCATTCCCATGGGGGAACTGATGTAATAGTTTTCTTGAACACAGTGCTATGTCTTGTCTCGTTATCCTCTCACCCTTTCAGCTGTTTCCTTTTTGTTTACTTTTTTTTTTGTTTCGTTTTGGATCGGTTTTGTTTTGGTTGGGCTTGTCTTGTTTGTTGATGGGTTGAAGTTTTTTCTTTAGTTCCTCAGCTAGAGCTCCAAGGTTTTTGAGGTTTTGCATATGCGACTTATTTGCCCACCATGAAGGTAGATGCATTCTGACTTCAGGGATGATTTCTGGTTATGTTCATGTTTCCATACCTATCAAATGCTAGCATGAATTTTGGGGTCTGTAATGTTCATAGTTGATCTTCTTGCATGTGCATGATTAAACAAGGAGGGAACTAATGCACTGGTAGGTCTGCACTTGAAGTTGACCTAGGAGATTGTACAGATGACAAGGCGCTTAGGTAGTAGGGTGTTTGCTAAACAAAATAATTCAAACCTACAGCATTTGCGCAAAAAAATCAATTTAGTTTTGTGTCAGAAGCTAGTCTTTCACCAAAAAATGTAGGGTTCTTGTTTAATATATGTGGACTTATCAGTATTGCAGTATCTATGCAAGAGTGCTATAGGAAAACAGAAGGAAAAGGGGCAAACATTAAAAGGTGGTGTATAG
>CM054162.1:3751880-3769380 GCA_028751875.1 Rapana venosa
TCAGGGATACAGCAACATTTTAATATAGACCTTGGCGTGTTTTTGTTTTTAGATTAATGAATGACAAAGCTTTTGGGCTGAACCGAATCATCATCTTTACTGTCGGTATTACCATCGTCATCGTCATCATCACCGTCATCACCATCATCATCATGATGATCATCATCACCACCATCATCATCATCATGATGATCATCATCACCACCACCATCATCATGGTGATCATCATCACCATCATCATCATCGTGATCATCATCACCACCATCATCATCATCATCATCATCATCATCATCATCACCATCATCATCATCATGATGATGATCATCATCATCACCACCATCATCATCATCATCACCACCACCACCATCATCATGGTGATCATCATCACCACCACCATCATCATCATCATCATGATCATCACCACCACCATCATCATGGTGATCATCATCACCACCATCATCATCATGATGATCATCATCTCCACCATCATAATCTCACACGCAGTCAGATCAGGCCAATGTCACTGTCTCGGACAGCAAGCCAGACAGCGCTAATATTAACACCAGGCAGATCAGAGAGCCAACAAGAAACAAGATGACTAGTTCGTTAGCCTGGCTGAAGCAGCAGCCTTGGAATCCTGCAATCTTTATCCCATTATCTCTATAACCTTCCCTCCCCCTTCCCTCGGGTCTTGCCCCTCCCCCTTGCATCTCTTCCCTTTAACCGCCTCATCCTCCTCCTTCTCCTCCTCCCCCCTCCTCCTCCTCTTCCTCCGCCTCCCCCTTCTCTTCCCTCCTCCTCCTCCTCTTCCTCTTACTCCTCCTCTTCCTCCTCCTCCCCCACTTCTTCCCTCCTCCTCCTGCCTTCCTCCTCTTTCCTCCTCCTCCCCCTCCTCCTCTTCTTCCTCCTCCTCCACCCTCCTCCTCCCTTTTTCCTTCCCCTCTTTCTCCCCCTCCTCCTCCTCCTCTCCCGTCCTCCTTCTCCACCTCTTCCTCCTCCTCTTCCTCCTCCCCCCTCCTCCCCCTCCTCCTCCTCCTCCTCGCTTCCTCCTCCTCCCCCTCCTCCCCACCTCCCTTCCTCCTCCTCTTCTTCCTCCTCCTCCCCCTCCTCCCCCTTCCCCTTCTCTTCCCCCTCCTCCCCCCTCCTCCTCCCTTTTTTCTCCCCCTCTTACTCCCCCTCCTCCTCCTCCCCTCCTCATCCCTGCTTCCCCTTCTTCTCCTCCCTCTCCTCCTCCCTCCTCCTCCTAATCCTCCACCTCCTCCTAATCCTCCTTATAGGCGTAACTCTCTTCCTCTTCCTCCTCCTCCTCCCTTCCTCCTCCCCTCCTCCTAATCCTTCTCCTCTTCCTCCTCCTCCTCCAACTAATCCTCCTTCTCTTCCTCCTCCTCCTCCATATCCTTCTCCTCTTCCTCCTCCTCCTCCAACTAATCCTCCTCCTCTTCCTCATCCTCCTCCATTCCTCCTACCCTCCTCCTAATCCTTCTCCTCTTCCTTCTCCTCCTCCTCCTAATCCTCCTAATAGGCCTAACTGTCCTCCTCTTCTGTCTTTGGCTTTCATTTCTGCTCCTGTCCTCTCTCTATCCTTTGGGGTATGAGGGTTTTTCCTGTTAATGAATGACATTGCCCAGTCTGGTCAGTCATTAGCTGATGGGTCGGGTGTGTGTGTGTGGGGGGGCAGGGGGGGTGCGGGAAGGGTAGGCGGAGGGGGTGGAAGATAAGGATCAGGGTGGGCTAGATAAAAAGACAGACTTGAGAGGAGGGAGAGAGAGAGAGAGCGAGAGAGAGAGAGAGAGAGAGAGAGAGAGAGAGAGAGAGAGAGATAGTGTGTGTGGTGTGTGTGCGTGTGTGTAATTTTGACTAAAAAAAATGTTATATTACTAACTTTTGATAAACAATGTTTCTGTCAAGCAGAACTACAAGCTTTTACTACTTGCTATTTATATTTGTCCCTACTATAATTATGTGCGCCAAATATCAAGGAAATTGGATGAAGACTTTTGCACAAGAATATTATGTCTGAAGTATACAATCACGAAAGAACATTTTGTCATGTGTTTATAAGTTGCAGACCACAACAAAGATGTGCAATGCAAAGAATCCTTTCTAAGGTATCTTCTTGCCAAATGTCATGGTGATTGGTGGATTAGAAGTAAAACAATGAATATAACAAGATTGGTATCATATTTGGATACGTCTGTCCTCTTGTCTTTTCAAACTGTGATAGTATACGAAAGAGAAGAAAGAGAGCGCGCGAGGGGGGGGGGGTGGAGGTGGGGGGATACTGGATCAGGGTGAGAAGGTGGAAGCACATAATTTTGAATACTGGTGGAGAGGTAAAGTATACGGATATCAATTTACAGAACTACCATGAAAGCTAGAACATGCAAAGCTTCAGTAATGGAATAAGTGCTTGTTCATTATCTTTGAAATACAAAGAATTTTGAAATGATTTAATTGTACTTAATTTGATTTGATTTGATTTTACTTGATTTAATCTCTCTGTGTGTGTCTCTGTGGTTGTCTCTGTCTCTGTTTCTGTCTCTGTCTGTCTGTGTCTGTCTCTGTCTCTGTCTCTGACTCTGTCTTTCTGTCTCTATCTCTCTCTGTCTCTGTCTGTCTCTGCGATTGCGAAAGTTTTATTCATTATAGGCCTTGGCCCCTCATGAAGGGGGTGTGTGTATATAATCAACATTCCAAAACATGTAGCATAGGAAACATTTATGAACATTCTCTCTCTGTGTCTTCAATTTTACGTCTGTTCACTTAAAGTGATTAGACGATCACTCTTCTCTGTCTGTGTCTGTCTTTGACCGTGTCACTCCTCTCTGTCTGCTGTCTGTTCTTCTGTCTCTGTCTCTCTCCTCTCTCTCTCTCTCTCGTCTCTCTCTTCTCTTCTCTGCTCTCTCTCTCTCTTCTCTCTCGTCTGTCTTCTCTGCGTCTCTTCTTCTCTCCTCTCTCTCTCTCTCTCTCTCTCTCTCTCTCTCTCTCTCTCTTCTCTGCCTCTGTCTGTCTGTCCGTCTGCTGTCTTCTGTCTGTCTGTCTCTCTCTCTCTCTCTCTCTCTCTCTCTCTCTCTCTCTCGTCTCTTAACTCTCCTGCTCTCTTCTCTATCTCTCTCATCTCTCTCTCTCTCTGTCCTCTCATTGTCTCTTCTCTGACAGGTGTGTTTTCAGAGCTACCATGGTCGTGACTGTAGACAGTCATGATCATTGTTTAGTAGTTTGTTGAACTCTGCCTCAGATGGTCCTTGCGTTATGTGAGTCTGTTTAATGCCTTGTACATAGAGAGACCTTGAGAGGCAGAGAGAGACAGAGACACAGAGACAGAGGCAGAGACAGACAGACAGACAGACAGACAGACAAATAATAATAATGATAAATGGAATGTTATATAGCGCTGTATCTTGCACAGACAAATCAAAGCGCTTGCACTCAACTCATTCTTAAACAGTCATGCAGCCAATAGCAAGTAATAGTTCTAACAAGTCCAAAGAAACAACACACACACACACACACACACACACACACACACACACACACAGGTTATACACTTTGGCAGGGTGATGGGATTTTTAGCTGTTGAAAAGCAGGGACAGCTGTGAAATGAAACAGGAGAGGAAAATCTTAGCTTTGAAACAAATGTGTCTTGAGGCCGGATTTTAAAGTGTCACAAGAAGTCCTTTGGCGAAGAGAGATAGGGAGGCCGTTTCAGATTGATGGACCAGAAACAGAGAAAGAGCGACGACCGACAGTGGACTGGCTGAATCTAGACGGACACAGAAAGACAAACAACAGAAAGACAACAGCGAAAGGAAGAATACAAGTTGACAAGAGAGATGGAGACAGAAACAGCCAACACACACACACACACACACACACACACACACATACACACACACAAACACACACACACACACACACACACACACACATGTTAATATTTGCTACGTTTTTGTTTGTTTGTGTGTGTGGTGTTTATTTTAGGACTCCTGTCAGTGTTTTACAATAAGATGGGAATTTTTATCTTCTTCTTCTTTTCTTTTTTTTTTTTTGGGGGGGGGGGGGGTGTAGGGGATGTTTGTTTACTTTGCCATGCAGGTGTTTTCCTTTGTTGTTGTTTTTCATTATACCTCATACCGAAACAGATTTTCAATAATTAAAAAAAAGAAAATCCATTACCACAACATTATTTGTACTCCTCTCTAATTATACCCTCCTCTTTGCCTCCCCACCTCATCATGTTAATGAAGGATAGGACATGATGATGCCTTTTATCCAAAACAAACTTCCCATACCCTAAGGAAAAGACAACTTCTTTCATTTTCAAGGATAATGAATAAGCGCTCGTGGGTTTTTTTAAATGATATCTTGCCCCTAGGGAGAGAGAGAGAGAGAGAGAGAGAGAGAGAGGAGAGAGAGAGAGAGAGAGAGAGAGAGAGAGAGAGAGAGAGTGAGAGAGAGAAAGCGAGAGTGAGAGAGGATTTAGGAACACACACATACACACACACATACACACACATACACACACACTCATTATAGAGCTCACACTAGTTATTACGTCCTCATTTCTGACCCAACTTTTAGTTGAGGGAAAAAACCCTTAGGCAGTGTGTGTGTGTGTGTGTGTGTGTGTGTGTGTGTGTGTGTGTGTGTGCGTACGTGCATGCGTGTGTGTGTGTACGTGTGTATGTATGTATAAGTGTGCGCACGCGTGCGTGCGTGTGTGTGCATGCGTGCCAGATTGAGTGCGTGCGTTCATGTGTGTGTGTGTGTGTGTGTGTGTGTGTGTGTGTGTGTGTGTGTGTGTGTGCGCGCGCGTGTGTGTGCACGAGCATGCGTGTGTTCGAGCATACTTGTGTGTCTGTGTCTGTGTCTGTGTGTGCTCGCGCGCACAGGATTTTTTTTGGTTGTATTTTCGTCTAATGATGATATTGTTTTGATTTGTTGCTTTACAAGATTCAACGCTATATAAATTGCATACATTATTATTATTATTATTATTATTATTATTATTATTATTATTATTATTATTATTATTATTATTATTATTGTAATAAAATCTGTTGCAGGGTTCATTGTTGAAGCACAGAAACTACGATGATCACCGCTAAACACCAATTAGTTAAATATTTTATGGCTCACCTCAAACACATTTATATGCAGTAATCTCCAGGAATAATCCTTTTAAAACTGTTACATTTATTTTGATTTGATGGTCAATTATAACATTTTAGAATGTTCCTGTTATTATTTTAGTTATTGCTGATCGTTTCTTGTTGTTTATTCTTGATATTACTTTGTGTTCAGTTTGTAACTGAGTTTACGCCAGAGCTTAAAGTCGTGTCCGTTTTTAAAGAGCTCGTTTCTTTTCATTACATTAAATACATCATGTAATTTATGGTGAATTTATTTGTGTTTACAAAAGAAAGTCACGTGTAACCCCCTTTGTCAATAGGCCACATTGGGCAATGACAATAAATTGGGCAAAGCCTCAAAGGCCTCTCTCTCTCTCTCTCTCTCTCTCTCTCTCTCTCTCTCTCTTAAGCAAACTTATCTCTTTTCTTGAAATAATGTTGTCATTGTTGGGATTATTTTTTTCTCCTCCTTGTTGGGTTTTTTTTGGGGTATTCCCTAATCAGGACAAGGACCGGATGAAAAAAAAAGTATGCGAATACGAATTATTTTACCCTTGCAAAATAAAACATCCATTCATCATAAAAAATTTTCTCTCTCCCTCTCTCTGTCTCTCTCTTCTCTCTCTCTCTCTCTCTCTCTCTCTCTCTCTCTCTTATTATTAAGATGTGCCCTATGGGTGGAGACTGAATTTAAAACAGCACATGAGTACTTATTCATTATCCTGGTAATAAAAGAATTTGTCTCTCTTATAATGTGTAGATGTTCTTTTTATGACTTAATTGGGATTTTTACCCCTCTTTATTGTGTGAGTGTATGGGTATTGGGCTTACTTTATCATCATGACATTCAATTTATATGAGTATAATAAAAAAAATAGTGTTGATGGTGATCGTTTGCTATGTGAGTATTATATATTTAGTATTATCCCTGAAACACACACACACACACACACACACACACACACACACACACACACTCACATTCTCTCTCTCAATGACTGTATAGGTTTGGATTTCTCCTTTTCTTTTGTTTCTTGTTTTTATTGTGAGTGTATGGGTATTGAGTTTATTCCATTATCATGACATAATTTGAACGAGTATAATCAAAAATGAGTGTTGATGGTGATTGTGTACTGTTTTGAGAATTATATATATTTGATATTCTCTCTGAAACACACACACCCACCCACCCACACACACACACATACACACACACATACACTATCTCTGTCTCTCTGTCTCTGTCTCTCTCTCTCACTCTCTCTAGCTGTCTGTATGTCTGGTTTTTTGTTGTTTTGCCGTGTTGTTTCTTTGTACGTGTTATTAGTTTTATTTGTGGAGGGTTCATTACCCTTGTCTTTGTTTGTTTTGCTTTTCACTGCATTGTTAAGTTGTTTGACCTAGTAAAAAGGTAAAGGTGTCCCATACCCTGTGAGGTCGTAGGGGAGCCAGGCGTCAGAGACCTCACTTCTCTAGGGGCCAGCATATTGAGGGCGGCACCCATCTCCTCTCCCTCGCTGCTTTACCTTCCCTGGCCCTAAAGAGGTAGGTACCCATTTACAGCTGAGTGAACTGAGGGACTGTACTGAAGCCAAGGCATGGCAAACAGACATCCATCCAAGTGGCAGCCACACTCGATGCAGCTTAACCTTAGCTTTGGGAAAGCGAGTTCTCTGACCACTGAGCTATCCCCTCCCCTTTCAGAGGGTGGGGCAGGCTATAATCGTGTACCCCTCCCCCAACTGGGCCCTGCAGGCCTAATTACACCTCCCCCCTGCCAGCTGTTACCGCCCCCATCATTTTATGAATGGCAAGAAGGGAGATGCGCTTTCTCTAAGAAACAGTCCAATGCCTTGAGGGGATTGGGGAGAGCAAGTCTGAAGTATGACAAAAAAGAGAAGCAGAATGAGTGTAGAGAAGTTGAAAGGAGGGGTGTGTAATTAAAGACTTAGTACAACCTCTTGGGCATTATGCAGCAAGCTGTCTTCATTCTTAGGGACAGGATAGCTCAGTGGTCAGAGCACATGCTTTACCCAAGCTAAGGTTACCTCTTGGATGGGTGACCATTCATGTGCCTTGGCTTTCACTACAGTCTCCTAGTTTGCCCAGCTGTAAACAGGCACCTGCCCTCTTTAGGATCAGGGAAGGTAAAGCAGCGAGGAAGAGGAGATGGGTACCGCCTTTAATATGCTGGCCCCTGGAGAAGCTGAGGTTGCTGATGTCTCGTTCCCTAACGACAGCATAGGTAATGGGAACACCTTTACCTTTTATTCTTTAAAATATATTCGTTTAGGGGAATGTTTCTCAGTTTTAACACACTGAGGGGTCACCCTGAATCTGTGCTCCATTGCATCTCTCACTGATCACATCTAGAAATTACTGTGAGAGTACGTAGTATTATCGGATGCCACGTTTGCGTGCATGCCTGTTTTCAGACACATCGCCATTTATAGCTATACTCCATCTTCAGATGACTCTTTCATCCTTTTTTGAAGAATGTAGGGTTTTTTCTTGATATGGATGAAGACAAACATATACATAATATAACATTTTAAAGAGAAACATTTCAATGTACCCCTCGGCGCTTTTCTTCCATTAATAACCGAGACATTTTTAACCTTCCTCGGATAGCGCTAGAGGGTCACCAAATGGTGAAATTTTGCGTATGCAATTATACTCCTGTAAGGTAGCCACATTTCATCTTTGGGATTACTATCTAAACACCACACCGATGTATATATCAATTTTAGCATCTGTTCCCCACCAGCAAAAATGCCCTACTCTTCCGAAAGGTGGAACGGGTTTCTCATTCTAAAATAGTAAAATATTCTTGAGTCTTGAACCTGTGGTGTGTACTTAACATCGCTGCTGACTTCACCTCACAAAGATCCCCTGTGCAAATGCATGCATAACATCGTGCAACACTGTTAAAACCTGTTCCACCTTTCGAAAGAGTAGACTTTTGTGCGTGTGGGAAAGAATAACAAAATTTACAAATACTGCATGCATACAGGGACTGTAGGTAAAAACGGTCATAATCGCTAATTCCATTATCTTCGAAATAAAAATATCTCTCTCTCTCTCCGCTTCAGGGACTGGATTTAAAAAGCACATCGGTGCTTATTTGTTATCCTCAAAATAAAGAATTTGGTTTGATTTGATTTGATTTGATTTGATTTGATTTTCTCTCTCTCTCTCTCTCTCTCTCTCTCTCTCTCTCTCTCTCTCTCTCTCTCTCTCTCTCTCTCTCTCTCTCTCTCTCTTCTCTCTCTCTCTCTGAGCTGTAAGCAATAGGGCTCTCCAACCATTGCACTCCATGTCAGGAACCACTCACTACTACTCCCCCTTACGCCCCTTCCCCTCCTCCCCTCTCCCGCCCCCCCCTCCTCCCCCCCTGCCCCTCCCCCTCCCCCCTCCCCCCCTATTATCTCGTCTCATCATCCCTCGCTTCACCCCGCCTGCTCCCCCCTACCCTATTATTATTTCCTTTTTTTTTTTTTTTACAAATATCTTGTCTTTCCACCCCCCTCCTTAACTTTTCCATTCCATGCTTCATTTCTGACACTGTCGTCCCGGTGTTGTTTTTTATATCCCCTTGAAGGGGGAAACCCTTTAGGGATGGGGAAAGCTTAGCAAGTGTGTGTGTGTGTGTGTGTGTGTGCGTGTGTTTGTGTGTGTGTTGGGGGTCGGTGTGTGTGTGTGCGTGCGTGTGTGTGTGTGTGTGTGTGTGTTGGGGGTCGGTGTGCGCGTGTGGGTGTGTGTGTGTGGGGGGGGGGGGGGAAGGGGAAGGGGTCGGTGTGTGCGTGTGTGTGAGGGGGTGCATGTGGGTGTGGGTGTGGGTGTGTGTGTGTTGGGGGGTCAGTGCGTGTGTTTGTCTGTTGGGGGGGGGGGGGGGGGTCGGTGTGTGTGTGTGTGTGTGTGTGTGAGGGGTGTTTGTGTGAGTGTGTGTGTGTGTTGAGGGGTCGGTGCGTGTGTTTGTGTGTTGGGGGTCGGTGTGTGTGTGTGTGTGTGCGTGCGTGCGTGTGTGTATGTGTGTGTGTATGTTGGGGGAGAGGGGTCGGTGTGGATGTTGCATCAGTGGACAGGTACTTTCGAATTGTACTTATACGCCGTAATTGATAGTAGCATGACTGATAGGTCTGGGTGATTAATTTTTGCATGGAGAGTGTATTGTCAATAACAACTCCTAGATACTTCACAGCAGTGGATAGAGGAATTGATGTATTGCCGAAATCTATTGAGGCTGTTGTGATGGGAGAGAGTTTGTGTTTGGTCCCTACAAGTATGGCTTCGGTTTCGTCTGAATTTAGCTGTAACTTATTCTGTATCATCCAGTTTTTAATATCTTGAAGGCAGTAGTCCATATTTGTCAAGAGAGAAGGCAGATTTTCAGGTGTATCACTGCTAAGAACCTGAGAGTCATCGACATAAAAATGATGGCTGATCTGATGATGGTTTATTATATGTCAAAGTGGAGCAGTGTAGAGAGTGAAAAGAACAGGGCCGAGAACTGATCCCTGTGGGGCTCCACATTCCAGTTTGGCAGGTATTGATTGAATCCAGTCTATTGTAACTATGTAGATATGGCCTATAAGGTATGAACTAAATCAGGTGAGGGCTGTGCCTGTAATACCAAACGTGTTTTTGAGACGGGAAAGAATTGAATGGTCTATAGTGTCAAAGGCAGCAGATAAGTCGAGAAGAGTGAAGATGGAGACTTTCCCCAAGTCAGAACCATGTAGAAGCGTGCTTAAGGTGTGAATTAGGGTGGACTCAGTGCTGTGGTCGGCGCATTAGGCAGACTGGAACGGGGAAAGAAGACTATTGGAATGAAGGTGGCTGTTGATTTGTTTCAGAACAACTTTTTCAAGGACTTCAGAGATAAAAGGCAGGTTAGAAACATGTCTGTAATTCTTCAGAATGTTAGGGTCCATGTCGCGCTTTTTGAGTAGATGTGTAACTATTGCAGTATTGAGTTCTGGTGGAAAAATTCCTGAAAGAAGATATGAGTTTACTATTTTTGTGATAGTGGGTATAAGCTGTGGAATGTACTGAGGTTTATTTTATTTTATTTTATCCTTTTATATCGACGCGAATGGAATAAGCACTTATGTCCTTTTTTACATCCAGTCCCCGTGTGTATGCGGTTTTGTAAATTGTCATTGTTCCCACCGGCACACAATGGCCTACTCTTACGAAAAGCAGAACAGGATTTTAACGTGTGTGCAAGATGTTCTGCGTGCGTTCACACACAGGCCCTCGGTTTATAGTCTCATCCGGACTTTTGGCGAGAGTGGAGTCTGCACTGATGTAAACTCCAGGGGGAAAATATCCCCCTTGAACAGGAATCGAGCCCAGGCTGTCAGATTGCGAGCGTAATGTTCTAACCACTAGGCTATCCCGTTTGAGTGAGAAGAGATGCATGTACAGGATCGAGATCGCATGATTTTATTGTCCCTTTTTTCAGAACTGTCTTGATTTCTTTCTCGCTTGTTGGGTGAAAAAAAATGGAGAGGAACGCTAGAGAACAGGGGATCAGGAGGCGCGGGTTGGAAAGAAGTCTGATTCAGTCTGGAAAGAATGGTTTGGACTTTGTCAGAGAAGACTGAAGAAAATAGAGCAGGAATGCTCAATGCTGCTTAACCTTAGCGAGGGGAAAGCGAGAGCTCTGACCACTGAGCTATCCCACCCTCACGTTGCTAAGTGACAAAAGAGTACTCTACTATGTATAAACGTCCTTGACCTTGTCCCCCAAGAGACCCAGATCTCCTATCAAAGAAACAGCAAATGGTCATGTCAGGAACACCATGACTGATGGCTCAGAACCCCCCCCCCCCCCCCCCCACCCCTAAAAAAAGGCACAAAGGAAGGGAAAGGGGATAGGAGGGAGATGGTGAAGGGGAGTGAGGTGGGAGTGGGGTGGGGTGGTTGTGGAGAAAGGAAGGGCTGTGTAGTATGGTATTGATGTAACGCAATGAGCTCTCAGATGTGTATGCTTCTGGTTCGTTCTATTATGACGAGGTATTTCAGAACAGTCATACACGCCAACTTCTCATTCAGCGGTGTGCGATTTCAATCTCACAGTGATTCCCAGGTGGGATGATGAGTGAGTCAGAGTGATGCACATTCTGTATGACCTCGAGAGTTTTAAGCTGGGGAACGCACAACAGCAACATTTCTATCTCTCCCATGTAGGGATGCCGGGCGCCTCTCAGTATAGATACAGGTGAAGGTGTCTCATAACCTATGTGGTCGTAGAGGAGCGAGGCATTAGAGATCTCAGCTTCTCCATGGGCCAGCATATTGAGGGTAGCACCCATCTCCTCTCCCTCGCTGCTTTACCTTCCCTGACCCTACAGAGGGCAGGTACCCATTTATAGCTGGGTGAACTGGGGGACTGTACTGAAGCCAAGGCGCGCAAACGGTCACCCATCCAAGTGGTAACCACGCTCGACGCTGCGGCGTGTATATTTGATTTTTGTTGCTACAGAAATTTGTCGCGGATATTATTTCTGGATGTGGGTTGTCTTGCCTATGCTAAATCTGCATTGAATACGGGACCTCGATAATTGATCATCTCATTTAAAAGACTATTACTCAGAACACAGGGGTGGGACGGGATAGCCTGGTGGTTAGAGTGATGTATTCCTGATCTGCTGACCCGGGTTGGAATCTCGTTCAAGAGGATTTTTCATCTGGAGTAAACATCAGTGCAGACTCGACTCTCCCAAAAAGTCCTTCGGATGAGACTATGAACCGAGGTCCTGTGAGCGAACGCACGCAGCAGAACATCTTACGCACATTTTAAAACCCGTTCTGCATTTCAGAGAGAGAGAGAGAGGGAGAGAGAGAGAGAGAAAGAGAGAGAGAGAGAGAGAGAGAGAGTAGGCCATTGTGTGCCAGTGGGAACAGATGACATAATTGACAAATCTGCATACACCGGGTACTGGTTGGAAAAGTCACATGAGTGCTTATTCCATTATCCTCGAAATAAAAGATTTAAACAAATAAATAAATAAATAAATCTGTGTTGCAAACAGGACCTCAATAATTGACCATTTCATTTTGAAAGACTAGTACTCAGAACACCACTCAAGGTCTAGGAGATGCGGAAACAGTTTAGATTCAAACAAGGAATCGAACCTGCTACTCCTCAATTTCTACACGAGTGTGTGTGTGTGTTCTGTCAAAGATCAGCAACCATCCTAGATATTTATTTAGTGCCCACGTCATGTTGGGTTTTATCGGCAATATTGCATACTGTCAGCTGCAACTCTCCCTTGATGTCTTGATTATATTGTGTCAGAAAGCCATACAGAGTTGTTTTATTTTGTTGTTATTGATTTTACAGCAGTCAGGAGCTCTTCATATGGCCTGAGGACGTTTTTCATTCTGTTTTTCACTTCCTGGTTAGTGATGTGATCTTTGTAGGAGATACCAAGCAGTTTTCGAAATCGTTTCATCTCCATTGCCTGTATCCGTCTTTATTATTTAATATTTTGAGGATAATGGAATAAGCACTCGTGTGCTTTTTTTATATTCAGTCCCCCGTGGGTATGCAGTTTTGTCAATTTTGTCACCCGTTCTCACTGGCACACAATGGCCTTCTCTTCCGAAAAGCGGAACGGGTTTTAATGTGTGCGCAAGATGTTCTGCGTGCGTTTGCGCACGAAACCTCGGTTTATAGTCTCATCCGAAGGACTGTTTGAGGAGAGTGGAGTCGGCACTAATCATAACTCCAGAAGAAAAATCCTCTTGAACGTGATTCGAACCCGGGTCAGCAGATCACGAGCGCAATGCGCATCACTCTAACCACCAGGCTATCCCGTCCCCCCTCTCTCCCTCCTGCAGAATCTACTTATATTGTCCACGTTTCCGGTGTGTAAATAGCTATACACATGACCAGGGAATGCAGCAACATCTCCTAATATTCACACCTTTGTCCATCCTCCTCTCATAACCCTTGTCCCCTTCCTGGCACTATACTCAACTCTCTGTCTATATGCCTGTCTGTCTGTCAGTTTGCCTATCTGTCTGTCTGCCTGTCTGTCTGTCTGTCTATCTCTCTCGTTTTCTCCTCCTTCTCTCTCTCTCTACCTGTCTCTCTCTGTCTCTCTCTGTATCTCTCTGTCTCTCTCTGTATCTCTCTGTCTCTCTTTGTCTCTCTGTCTCTCTTTTTCTCTCCCCCATCTCTCTTTTTCATCTCTCCATCTCTCCCTCTCTCCCTCCCCATCTCTCAATCTTTCCATCTCTCTTCATCTCTCCCTCCTTCCCTCCCCACCTCTCTCTCTCCCTTTCTCTCCCACCCTCTCTCTCCCACCCTCTCTCTCTCTCTCTCTCCCACACTATCTCTTTCTCCAACCCTCCCTCTCTCTCTCTCCCACACTATCTCTATCTCCCACCCCCCGTCTCTCTCTCTCTCTCTCTCTCTCCTCTCTCTCTCTTCTCTCTCTCTCTCTCTCTCTCTCTCTCTCTCTCTCTCTCTCTCTCTCCCACACACACACACACTCTCTCTCCCACCCTCTCTCTCTCTCTCTCTCCTCTCTCTCTCTCTCTCTTCTCTCTCTCTCTCTCTCCATCCTCTCCATCCCCACCTCTCTCTCCCCCTCTGTGTACTCAACTCACCTTTCCAATTTTAAACACCCCCCCCCCCCCCCGGGGTTCTCTTTCTCTCCCCTGTAAATGAATGGCACTCTGGAGTCTTGCCAGTCATTAGCTGAAGGCTTGAGACAGCAAGAACGCGAAGGGGATGGATGGATGGGTGAATGGATGGATGGGTGGATGATGGATGATGGATGGATGATGGATGGATGGGTGGGTGGGTGGATGAATGGATGGATGGGTGGATGGGTGGTGGGTGGGTTGGTGGGTGGATGGATGGATGGATGGATGGGTGGGTGGGTGGGTGGATGGATGGATGGATGGATGGATGGATGGATGGAGAAACAAAATAAAACAAACAAAAAGTCTATAATGCAGACAAAGAACAGAGGGAGGGAGAGAGAAACAGACAGACAAACAGAGACAGAGACAAGGGCACAGAGGGGTGGAGAGACACAGATAGAAAAACAGCAACAGAGAGAGAGAGAGAGGCTGTAAGAATATGAAGTATGTATACACTTAAGTCAAGGCAGTCTTTTCTACGATAAATTTGGTCTGTTCTCCCCATGGAGAGCGCATCGCCACAAGACCAGCGCCACCCATTATTTTTGTTTTTATTTTTCCTGTCTGCAAGAGCATTCGTTTTCCTATCAGAGTGGCATTTTCTACAAAATTTGCCAGGGACAACTCTCTTGTTGCCGTGGGTTCTTTTTCCGTGAGCTACATGCGTGTTATGCACGGGGCTTTGGTGAATCGTCTCATCCGAAAGACTAGTACCCAGAACACCACTCACGGTCTAGTGGATGGAGACAAGTTTTTTCGGACACAAAATTGTATGGGGATCAAACCACCACACACTTCAAACCCGGATATTTTGCTTTCTAAGCAGGTGTGATACCTCGAGACCACATTTTTCTTTTAATCAGCACGATCTCTCTCTCTCTCTCTCTCTCTCTCTCTCTCTCTCTCTCTCTCTCTTCTCTCTCTCTCTCTCTCTCTCTCTCTCTCTCTCTCTCTCTCTCTCTCTCTCTCTCTCTCTCTCTCTCTCCCTCTGTCTCTTTCTCTGTCTCTGTCTCTGTCTGTCTGTCTCTCTCTCTCCCTCTCTCTCTCCCTCTGTCTCTGTCTGTCTGTCTGTCTGTCTCTCTGTCTCTGTCTCTCTCACTCTCTCTCTCTATCTGCTTCTGCCTCTGTCTCTGTCTCTGTCTCTGTCTATCGCTCTCCCTCTCTCTCTCTCTCTATCTATCTATCTATCTATCTATCTCTTGCCATCCTTTTCCTCCCCTTTTCAGTTACATGAATATTTTGGTCTGTCTTCCTCTCTTGATTTTATGATTATCTGTTTCTATTTCTAGGTTCGGGGTTATTTCGTTCATTCTCCTACATCTGTCCTCTGTGGGTTCCTCAGACCTTAGTGGGGTTTTCTTCTTTTAAAAAGAAAATCCTTTGCCTCCCACCCCTCCCCCTATCGCACCCGGTTTTGGACAAGTTCTTCTATATTCTTTGACCGATATAAATGTCTTGCTAGTCCCATCAGACCCCGTAAAATAGACACAAACACATCACACAAACTGGAACATCCAAATTTTAACCCCCCCTCCCTTCCTTTTCTTCTCTCCCTCCTCCCTTTTAATAGTACTCCCTTTCTACCCCTCCCTTGCACCCCTGCCCACCCCATCCTTTAAAGGGATGACAGGAAGGAACACACTATTCATCAAGGACAGAAGCCCGCAACACTCTGGGGAGAGGAAGCAGAGGCTTAGGGGCACAGGAGAACATCACTGAAGCTGCTCTGAAGTTTTGCTGTTCGGTGATACACTATTTTGGCAATTGTTCCACAAATTTAGCAACTAATTGTAAATTATTGATTGAAAGAAAAATTCTAAACATGCTTAGTTTCGCTTCAAAAGTGTTTTTCTTGTACTGTTGATTTTTACATGGACATTTTTTTCAACAGAGATATATTATCCTTGCTTTTATTTTTACATGAAGTCACTGAATGTTAAACAACCCCAAAAAAGTGTTGACACTCTCATCCTAGTCTTGACAAGGCATAAGTATCTAACAGCTAAGCCACACTAGTATAAGTATCTAACAGCTAAACCACACTAGTATAAGCATCTAACAGCTAAACCACACCAAAAAAGTATCAGACTGATTTTGCACACACATTAGTTGAGCATCCTGAAGAATTCAGTTTTGAAATTAAAAAAAATTCATTTTCACTGAGAACGCAATTAACATAATTTATGCTGATATCCTTTAAAAACCACACCTGCATAGTCACATAACATATTATTCAGTTCATAAAACACTGCACTAAAATCAGTTAACACTTAAAAAAAGCAACTCCACACTAAGGGAAATAGTTGATCTAACTTCACAAATTGTTTCCCTCTGATAAAACGTCTTTTAACACTTACAAAAACACTGTAAAATGTGTCATAGCTACAGCTACAGCGCGGCATTTTGTGACATCCACACTGTCGTACCTCTAGCCACGGCACGACCTCAACGGCTTAACAAGAACCTCCAATAGATGGGGGGAAAATATTTACAGAACAACAACTAAAACACAGCTGAAAAACCCGTTGCCAACCTGCAACCAGATGGTTTGATGACATCAAGAAACACATAGCACGACATGGCACAGAGAGGCACAAGACAGGAACCAAGGGAGGGAGGGAGGGAGGGAGGACTGCTACAGAGGGAGGGATGCTACAGAGGGAGGAGGGCTGCTACAGAGGGAGGGATGCTACAGAGGGAGGGATGCTACAGAGGGAGGAGGGATGCTACAGAGGGAGGAGGGCTGCTACAGAGGGAGGAGGGCTGCTACAGAGGGAGGGATGCTACAGAGGGAGGGATGCTACAGAGGGAGGAGGGATGCTACAGAGGGAGGAGGGCAGCTACAGAATGAGGGCTGCTACAGAGGGAGGGAGGGCTGCTACAGAATGAGGGCTGCTACAGAGGGAGGGAGGGCTGCTACAGAGGGAGGGAGGGCTGCTACAGAGGGAGGGAGGGCTGCTACAGAGGGAGGGAGGAGGGCTGCTACAGAGGGAGGGAGGGCTGCTACAGAGGGAGGAGGGCTGCTACAGAGGGAGGGCTGCTACAGAGGGAGAGAGGGAGGAGGGCTGCTACAGAGGGAGAGAGGGAGGAGGGCTGCTACAGAGGGAGAGAGGGAGGAGGGCTGCTACAGAGGGAGAGAGGGAGGAGGGCTGCTACAGAGGGAGGGAGGGCTGCTACAGAGGGAGGGAGGGCTGCTACAGAGGGAGGAGGGCTGCTACAGAGGGAGGGAGGGAGGGCTGCTACAGAGGGAGGGAGGGTTGCTACAGAGGGAGGGAGGGCTGCTACAGAGGGAGGGAGGGAGGGCTGCTACAGAGGGAGGAGGGCTGCTACAGAGGGAGGGAGGGAGGGAGGGAGGGCTGCTACAGAGGGAGGAGGGCTGCTACAGAGGGAGGGAGGGAGGGCTGCTACAGAGGGAGGAGGGCTGCTACAGAGGGAGGGAGGGAGGGAGGGAGGGCTGCTACAGAGGGAGGGCTGCTACAGAGGGAGGGAGGGCTGCTACAGAGGGAGGGAGGGCTGCTACAGGGGAGGGAGGGAGGGCTGCTACAGAGGGAGGGCTGCTACAGAGGGAGGGCTGCTACAGAGGGAGGGATGGAGGGCTGCTACAGAGGGAGGGAGGGTTGCTACAGAGGGAGGGAGGGAGGGTTGCTACAGAGGGAGGGAGGGTTGCTACAGAGGGAGGGAGGGAGGGCTGCTACAGAGGGAGG
>CM054162.1:3786880-3789380 GCA_028751875.1 Rapana venosa
CACTTACACACACTTACACACACACTAGCACACAAACACACACAAACAGACACACACGCATGCACTAACAAACAAACAAACACACACACACAAGGATTACAGGTTCTTGTAATGATTTTGCAAGGTGAATCCATTAATCCAATGTGTTTATCAGCGTCTAAATGTTATGCACCTGCCTGGAAAGCAAACAGATAAGATGATACATCACGGGTGTGGAACATGCATTTAGTGCACATCAAAGAACATACAGCAAAAGAGAGTTGTCCCTGGCAAAAGCTTTTTTTATAAAAAGAGCTAAAGCTACTCTGATAATGAAAGGTATAGGCATGCAAACAGGTAAAAAAAAAAAAAACAGTTCTGGGTGGCTCTGTACTTGTGGTGACATGTTCTCCTCACAGGGAAAAGCAGCCAGAATTTCATGTAGAAAAGTCTTCTGTGATTTAAACTGGCATACAAAATATAACATACAGACACACACATACACACACACATGCACGAACACGCACGCGCACACACACACACACACACTCTTTTACTTAAAGCCCTCATCTCATTATGCTCGCCCGCCTCCATCATCTAATATCACTTTAAGTCAACACAGGTAAAATCGAAGACACTCTCTCTCTCTCTCACACACACACACATACACGCACACACAAACACACACACACACACAGACTGACAGAGAGACAGAGACAGACACACAGAGAAAGAGACAGAGACAGACAGACAGAAAAAGAGACAGACAGAGAGACACAGACACACCAAAACGCACCAACCCCACAAAAACAGCCAAGATAGCTCACAGACAGAAGGCTGCCCACTACAAACACTTTCTCTCCACAATCCCCAAAGGGGAGGCAACAGATGGAGAGAAAACTGCAGTAATTACAACACGACCTTTGTGCACCCAACACACAGATGCTCCCTGCTGGACCAGCAGCACCTTGGGGGGCTTTTCCGAAACCTGCAGTTCAACACACACACACACACACACACACACACAAACACACTCACATACATGCACACTTACACACACGCACACACACACTAACACTAACACACTAACACACACACACACATGCAACTCACACACATACACATACACACATACACACATACACACACACTCACACACACACACATACACACACACTCACACACAAACACACACACATACACACACACTTTTTCTAACACGAGCTCACTAACACACACATTAACACACACACACACTCACACACACACATACACACACACTCACACACAAACACACTCACATACACACACACTTTTTCTAACACGAGCTCACTAACATACACATTAACACACACACACACACTAACACACACACTAACACACAACATACACACTAACACACTAATAAACTCATACACACACAAGCACAAACACACACAAACAGAAACGCACAAACACACACACTAACATACTAAGACACTAACACACACGTGAACACATACATACACACACTCATTTTCACACACTCACACACTCACACACACACACACACAGCACACATACATACACACACTCACTTACACACACTCACACACATACTAGCACACAAACACTCACAAACAGACACACGCATGCACTAACAAACAAACAAACACACACACAAGGATTACAGATTCTTGTAATAATTTTGCAAGGTGAATCCATTAATTGAATGTGTTTATCGGCGTCTAAATATTATTCACCTGCCTGGAAAGCAAACAGATAAGGTGATACATCCTGTGTGTGTAACATGCATTTAGTGCACATCAAAGAACATAGGGATAAAGAGAGTTGTCCCTGGCAAAATGTTGTAAAAGGAACAAAAGCTATTCTGATAAGGAAAGGTATATGCATGCAAACAGGTAAAGAAAACAGTACTGGGTGGCGCTGGTCTTGTGGTGACACGTTCTCCACACGGGGAAAAGCAGCCTGAATTTTCTACAGAAAAATCTGCTGTGACAAACTGGTATACAAAATGTAACATACACACAAACACACATATATGAGCGCACACCCACACACACTCATACACACATGTACACACACATATGAAGGAAGGTGGCAGGATGGTTAAGACGTTTGCCTGCCAACAAGTAAACCGTGAGGTTCTGGGTTCGATTCCCAGCCTCGCCCTTTCTTCCCAGTTTGACAAAAAAAATCGAACTGAATGTCAAAGTCCTTCGAATGAGACTATAAACCGAGGCCCCGTGTGCGAACGCATGCAGAACATCTTGCGCACACGTTAAATCCTGTTCCGCTGTTCGAAAGAGTAGGCCATTGTGTGTGGGTGGGAACAGATGACAAAATTTTCAAAACCGCATACACACGCAAAAAAATCATCTGAGCGCTTTGATTTGTTGCTTTACAAGATTCAGCGCTATATAAATTCCATACATTATTATTATTATTATATGCACCCACACCAACACCCACACACTCATACACACATGCACACACAAACACACACACAGAAACAAACACA
>CM054162.1:3794380-3796880 GCA_028751875.1 Rapana venosa
TGTGCCTGAAAAATGTCCACACACCCACAAGACTGCTAGTAATGGTCTGGGTGCTAGTCTTCCAGATGAGATGATATACTGAAGTCCCATGTGTGTAGCATGCATTTAGCGTACCTCAAAGAACATACGGCAACAAGAGAGTTGTCCTTGGCAAAATTTTGTAAAAAGAACAAAAGCTGCCCTGATAAGGAAACATATAGGCATGCAAACAGGTAAAGAAAACAGTACTGGGTAGCGCTGGTCTTGTGGTGACACGTTCTCCCCACAGGGAAAAGCTGCCTGGATTTTATGTAGAAAAGTCTGCTGTGATTTAAACTGGTATACACAATTTAACACACAGACACACACAAACACACACACACACATGCACACACACACACACGCACTCATACACACATGTACACACACATATGCGCACACACACACACACACACACACCCACACATGTACACACACATGCACACACAAACACACACACACACACACACACACAAACACACACACACACAAACACACGCACAATGATTACAGATTATTGTAATAATGTTGTATGGTTAATCCATTAACCCGATGTGTGTATTGATCATCTAGAAGTAACCCATCTGCCTGGAATGCAAAACGTCCAAAGAAAGACAGACTGACAGAGAGACAGAGACAGACAGACAAAGAAAGAGGCACACAGACAGACAGAAACAGAGACATACAGAGAGACACAGACACACAAAAATGCACCAACCCCACAAAAGAGCCAAGATAGCTCACAGACAGAAGGCTGCCCACTACAAACACATTCTCTCCAAAATCCCCAAAGGGAAGGCAACAGATGGAGAGAAAAATGCAGTAATTAGAACACGACCTTTGTGTACTGAACACACAGATGCTCGCACTGTATCAGCAGCACCTTGGGGGGTGGGGGTGGGGGGATTTTCGGCTATGTACCAGTTCAACACACACACACACACACACACACACACACACACACACACACACACACACACAAGCACCAAAGGTTACAGATTCTTGTGATAGTTTCTAAGGTGAAGTCCTAATTCTACCATGTGGATGGTTGTCTAGAGGTAAGCACGTACCTAGAAAGTAAAAAGTCCGGGTTAGAAGTGTGTAGTGGGGGTTCAATCCCCCAGTTGCTGATTAAACTTTTCCCTCATCCACTACACAGTGAGTGGCAGTCTTGGTGCTAGTCTTTCGGATGACTTAACTGAGGTCCTGTTTGCATGCATGCATCTAGCACACGTCAAAGAACCCACGACATCAAAAGAGTTGTACCATCAAAAATATGAAAATTAAAAACCTGCTGAAAGTAAATCAAATACACATGCCATGAAAAAATGGGTGGCGCTGCTCTTGTGGCGACGCGCTCTCCCTAGGAAGAGAAGCACGAATTTCACAAAGAGAAGTCTGCCGTGACTTAAAGTGATATGCCATGCAATACATTGCTTGATGAAAAAGCAATTGCACTTCTTGTTCAATGTAGCATCTGGATTTAAAATGTTTACTTTCACTTTGACACCATGGATTTTTTACGCCTGCATTTAAGTTATGTTTGTTGGATCTGAGTGCTAGTCTTTCTTTTTTTCTTCAACAGAGAGGTTTCACAGAGACTGTTGCATATCATTATTTTAGTGTAAATGAAATTAGCTTCCAGCAGAAAGCTGAAGACAGTTTGGAAAAGACAAAAGTAGCTGATTGATTGATTGATTGATTGATTGATTTTTAAAGATTTATTTTCATTTTATCCTTTTATATCGATTGATTGATTGAGTGAGTGAGTGAGTGAATGAGTGAGTGAGTGAGTTAGTGAGTGAGTGAGTGAGTGAGTTGTTCATTGGTTTCTTGGTTTAATTGTTTCCTGGTCGATAGGTGTCTAGTTGGTTGGATATTTGGTTGGTTGACTGGCTGGTTGGCTGGTTGGTTGGTGGTTGGTTGGTATTTTGGCCGGTTGGTTGGTTGGCTGGATGGCTGGATGGTCATGCACGGTTGGCAAAGGAATGACTTAGTGACTGAATAACTAATTAAGTATTACACCAACTGGTCTGGCATTTAACTGATTGTTGTTAATTTTCTTTTCATTTCATTTGTAAGTCATTAAGATATTCTTACAGCTTTTATTTCAGCTTTTATACGGAGACAGAGACACAGTAAGACGCAAAGAGAGACAGAGACATGGTTTAAAACCGCAAGAGAAGACATTTTTTTCAACTACGAAACATTGTTAAAACTAAAGAACAAAAAAAGTTAAAAACCAAAAAAACCTCAACACTAACGTTGGTGAATAACAAACGTAAGGGTCAGTATAAATAGCATCCACATCTGAATATTCTGTGCTAGGAATTCCCTCTTTTCTGTCCCTCTCTTTGTTTCTTCCTTGTTCCTTTTTCTTCCTGTTACCTCCTTCTTGTCTATTTTCTGCCTTATTGGCCCACTCTCCTGCCTTTTTTCCATATAAAGACTTGAAAGAGAGCAATTCTCTCCCCTGGATAAG
>CM054162.1:3801880-3811880 GCA_028751875.1 Rapana venosa
TTCCCAAGGAAATTCAAATTGGTTTCGGTATTTGACAAAAAAAAATTTTTCCAATAGGTTTGGGAAAATTCCCGTTATTCCCCCTTGTATTTTTCCCCCTGGGGTTGTTTTTTCCCATCCTTTTTTTTTATAGTTTGGGGGGAACTTTTAAACCCCCCTCCCCTTTCCCCCTGTCCCGGGGATATTTTTACCGTTTCTAATATTTTTTTTTGGAAAATATTCCGCCATAATCTCTAAACATTAATTGAAATTGTTTTGTTTCATTTGTTTGGTGTTTCCATTTTTTTCCAGGCAAAATTTTTTTTTATTTTTCAGTTTTTTTTTTTTTGTAAAATTTTCCCCTGTTGTAATTTGCTTATCCCCCCAATTTGGGGTTTTTAGTTTTTTTCTTTAAATTTATTAAACCCCGATTTGTTTCTTGCCCCTTTAGGGTCTGGATCTATTTGGGGGGTTCTTTACCAATAAGGTTTTTAAGTGTTCAGTCCCCTTTTTACACCCCCCTTTTTTTAAATTTTGATTTTGATTTTTTTTAAACCATCATCTTTTTGCTTTTTTTTAAAATTTTTGGTTAAAAATTTTTTTCCCCAATATCCGGATCTTCTTTTAAAATGGCTCAATTTTTTAGGGGGGTTGTGGGGTACTAGTTTAATTTTTTTTGGGGGAAAATTTTTTTTTTTTTTCTTTTTTATTAAAGTTTTATATTGTTTTTCTTTTTTATAAAGTATTTTTTCTCGAAAAGTTCAGGGTTTTTTTTTTGGGGGTTCTTTTTTTTTATTTTGCATTTTTTTGTTAGAGGATTTACTTCTTTTTTTTTGTACTGTTTTACCCTTCCCCCAATTTAAACCATTTTTTAAATTTTGTTTAATTTTTCTTACCGGTTTTTTTACCCTTTTTTGGTTTTTCAAGCTTAATTGGGGCCAAAATTTGGAAAAGATATCAGACAGTTTTTCTGGAATTTTTCATTTATCGTTTTTAGGAATCAGGTGCTTTTTTACTTTGTTTTATTTGTTTTAAAACTGTATTTGTTTCCAGTTTTTTTTGTGTTTTGTGTTGATTATTGCCTTTGGGAAATAGAAATGCCTTTTTTAAATTTTTCCCTTTTGGGTTTTTTTCCCATTTCAAAACGGTTTTTTTTTGTTGTGGTGGAAATTTTGGGGGTCATACTCTGCCTTTTGTGTTCTTTCTATTTTTTTTAGGGGCCTCTGAAAAAAGGTTTTTTATTTCTGGTATATCTTATCTAAATTCTGTGGACAATTTTTCGGGTATTCCATTTAAAACTCTAACTTTCTTTTGTTCACCTCTTTCATAAAATTTATTTTTAACAAATGAAATAAACCCCCAACACTACAACCTTGAGGGGAAAGCAAAGGAAATTTCCTGAAAAATTCCCAATGTTCGGCCCTTTAATATTTTTTAATTGTTTTGGTTTGGTTTCAAAATTTTTGTAAAAGTCTACCCTATTTTGGACCAAATTTATCCATTGAGCACCTTTGATAGCAAATTTGGGCATATTCATTTTTTTTCAGGGAAATTGTTTGGTTTAAATTGGTTTTTGGAATTTTAATTTTTTAAAGTCGGAGTCTTCCTGATCGCGCATTTAGATTCCGAAAAATATTTTTCTGACCCTTTCAGACAAAATTTTTTATGCTTGTTTAAAATTTTCCCTATTTTCTGTGTATGACTTTTCCAAAAAAAAAGAAAATTTTGGGTGGAATATATTTCAAAATCCCATTAAAAAAAATTCCTTGTTTGTTTATCTTTAAAGAGTTTTCCTGTTTTCATTTGCATCCACACAAAATTTTTGTTAAATATTTTGCCGGGGAACCCAATTTATACTTTTTCGTTTAAATTTTCCCTTAAAGAAAAAAGAAAACCTCCTGAAGCTGAAGTTTATTTTTTTTTGGTTTGCGTAGTGCACTGACATATATCCTGGTAGTGGTACTTTTACAGTTTTTTTTTCTAAATTTTTTCTTGTTTAAATTTTTACTTTGTTTTAATTTCAACATGTCTTTTTGTGTACGTCATTTAGTTTGTTTAATTAATTCCCTCAAATTTTCCATTTTTACTTCTAAAATTCCCACGTAAATCTTCTCTTTTTTTTATATTTTTTAATACATTGTGAACACAGAGATTTTTTTCAATGTGGTAAACAAACCAGGGGATATCATTTTAATGGGAAATTTTAGTTGTTTCTTTTCGTTATTTAAAATCTCTAACTATAGAAATGTTTTTCCCTTTCTTTCATTGTTTAAAATGTCTTCTATACCAAAAACAAAAAAACGGCAACAAATTTTCTTAAACATTAAATTTTTCATGATCAAAATTACATTTTACGTTTTAAAAGGGGTTTTTTTATTTTTTTATTAATTAAAAAAACTTGACAAATCTATCCCTTTTATCCGAAAAAAAAAAATTAGTATATTAAAAGATAAAATGTGTTCAAAAGGACTTTAAATGGGCAGAAATTTCTTTGGGTTAAAAATTTTAAAAGAAACCGAATGGTGGTTTTTGGGGGTGTGTGTGTGGGGTGTGTGGGTGGGTGCGTGCGTGCGTGCTGAGTGTGTGTTGTGTGTGAAAACCCACTTTCTTTCTATATTTCACCATCTTTTTGGATTGGTTTTTTCTATACAAGTAAAAATTATTTACGCCCATCGAAAAGTGTTCAGGGGGCCCATTTAACCTTTTATTAACAATTGAAATCAAAAAATTTTTTTTTTTTTTTTTAAAAGAGTAGTGTTTATCTGGCATCACATTGTGTTATTTGATTCTGGGGACCCAAATTTGTGTGTGTGTGTGTGTGTTGTGTGTGTGTTGACGCGTGTGCGTGCATGTTGCGTGCGCGTTTTTGTATGTTTAGTGCGCATTTTGCGGTGGGTTTTATATTGTGTTCGTGAGTGTGGGTAAGTTGTTTATAGTGTGTAAGGTGTGTTTCGTGTGGAAAAGGGGCTTTTATGTGTTTTGGAAAGGGGGAAGGGGGGGGGGGGGGGGGTTGCTCTATCTGCGGGTTTTCCCATTTTTTGTTTTATAGGGACGTGGGTTGATGTATATGTTATCTTAAAATCTGTATTTGCCAGTCTTTTTTTTTACACTTTCATTTTGTATTTCTCCCGCCCTGGTGTTTGATATGGTCTCCCGTTTTGTTCCCCCTATGAGGTGGTATAAAATGTGGGCTCCACGTCATTTTTTCCCCCTTTCGTCGTCATGGTCGTACTTCCAGTAGTGTTGTAGTGCCTCATTGCTCGTCATCCTTCCAAACCCCCTTCCCCCGTCAAACCCCTCCATCCTTTTTGGTTCCTTTCTTGTTGACTTGTTTAGCCACTGATGTCCCCTCTTCGTCCACGGGGCGTGTGTCGGATGTCTGTGTAGTGTGTGTGTTTGGGGGTGTTGGGAGGGGGTTGTGTGTGGTTTTTTGTGTGTGTTGTAAGGGGGGTTTTTTTTGTTTGTTTTTGTATGGGGGAGGGGGGTTGGGTTTGTTTGTTGTGGTTTTTTGTTGGGGGTTGGGGGGGGGGTTTTGGGTGTTTTGTTGTTTGTTTTGGCGTTGGGGGTGAGGGGGGGGTGGGTGTTTTGGGGGGGGGGGGGGGGGTTTTTGTTTTGTATTTTTTTGTCGTTAGGGGGTTTTTTTTTTGTGTGTTTTTTGTTTTGTTGGGGGGGGGGTGTGTGTGGGTTTTTGGCGGGGGGAAGGGGGGTTGTTTGTTGTTTTGGGGTTTTTTGGTGTTTGGGGAGGGGGGTTTTGTGTGTTTGTTGGTTTTGCTGGGGGGGGGGTTTGTGGTTTGGGGGTTTGTTTGTGTGTGTTGGGGGGGGGGTTGGTGTTTTGTGGTGTGTGTGTGTGGGTTGTGTTGCGTGTGTGCTTGTGCGTTGTGGTGGTGTGTTGGGGGGGTTCTCCCTTATAGCGGGGTGTCCCCACTTTTCAAAACGCCTTGACCTCAAGGTTTATCTAACAATTTGGGGTTTGGCCTTCTGGAAGCAAAGGTTTTTTGAAGCACCGGGGGTTGGGTGTGCTAATTTGAGTTTTTAAAATTTTGGTAGGGGTTGTGGGGGGGGAAAGGGGGATGGCGTCTTTGGGGTGTTGGTGTGTGTCAAAGTCAAGTCAAAGTCAAGGTCAAAATTTTATTTCCAATGGTACTTTTAATAACAAATACTTTTTTATCTCAAGCCATCTAAAAAGGAAAAGAAAAAAAAAAAAAAACAACACAACAACAACCTCCCCCCCCCCAAATAAATTTAATATTTTTTTTGGGGTTGGGGGTTGTGTGTGTTTTTTGGGGTGTGTGGGTGTGTGTGGTGTGTGTGTTTGTTTTGTTTGTGGTGTATGTGTGGGGGGGAAGGGTTGTTGCGGTTTTTGGTTTGTTTTTGTGTTGTTTCGGGGGAAAAGGGCTATGTATTTTTTGGGGGGGGGGGGGGGGGTATGTATGTGTATTGGGGGGGGTTTGGTTTTGTGGTGGGGGTGGGTGGGGGGGGGGGAAAAAAGGGGGGTTGGTGTGGATGGGTTTTTGCGGAGGGGGGGGGGGGGGGGTTTTGGAGGTGTTAAGGGGGGGGTGTTTTGGGGTGTTTTTGTGTGTGTGTGGGGTTTTGTGTTTGGTGTGTGTGTGGGTTGTGGTGTGTGTGTGTTTAAGAAAGAAAGAAGAGGGAGAGTCCGGGGTTTGATATGTAAGTGGGTACCCCCTTGGGTATGCGCCCTTTCGGGGGTTTTGTGTGTTTTTGGTGGTTGGTGTGGGTGTTTTTGTGTGGTGTGTGTGTGGTGGGTTGTGTATGTGTTGTGTGTCCCTTGGGTTTTTTTGGATGTGTGTGTGTGCATTGGTGGTGTGTGGTGTTGTGTTGGGTTGTGGTGTGTGTGGGTGTGTGTGGGTTTTGTGTGTGTGTGTTGTCTAAACACTCTTTCCCCAACCACAAATTTTATGCAGATTTTCCGTTTTTCATGAAAAATCAAATCGCGTGACCTCGTGGGATTTTTCTTGTGTAAAAGGAGCGAGTACTTTCTCTGTCTTTCTTTCTTTCTTTTCTTTTCTTTTCTTCTTTCTTTTTTCTTTCTTTCTTTCTTCGTTCTTGCGTTCTTTTTTGGATAGCCTTGTGCAAAGGAGTGTATTTTCTTTCCTTCTTTCCTCTCTTTCTTTCTTTCTGTCTGTCTTTCTTTCTTTCTGTTTTCCCTTCTATCTTCCTTCCTGTTTTTCTTTCTTTCATTTTCTTTTCTTTTCTTTCATTATTTTCCATCTTTTCGTTTCTGTCGCTTCCTTCTTTCTTTCTTTCGTTCATCCTTTTCTTTCTTTCTTTCCGTTATTTTTTTATTCTTTATTTCTTTTCGTTTTCTCTTTGTTCTATTCTTTCTTTGTTATTTTTTCTTCTTTTTTAATTTCTTTTCTTTTCTTCTTTTCTTTCTTTTTCTCATCTTCTTTTCTCTTTCTTTTATCTGTCTTCTATTTATCCTTATTGCCTTCTGGGGGGACCCGGGGGGGGGTTAATCTCTCTTATTCAATTGAGGACGAATTTCTTATCACGTTTGTTTTTTTCTAAATTTTACAGACAAAATTCTTGCTCTATCTGTGTCTGTGTGTCTGTATGTGTGTCTGTCTCTCGCTCTCTCTCTCTCTCTTCTCTACTCTCTCTCTCTCTCTCTCTCTCTCTCTCTCTTCCCCTCTCTCTCTCTTCTTTCTTTCTTTCTTTCTTTCTATAGTTTTCAAAGGGGAAAAGTAACCCATAACAAAAAAAAACCGAGTAAATGCGAATATTTTTGTGTGTGTGTGTGTGTTTTGTTTTTGGGTGGGGGCGCGGTTGTGTTGTGTGTATGTGCTTTTAAAGTAGTGTAGAGTATTTATAGTAGTAGAAGGGGAGTATTTGTATTTATAGTAGTAGTAGTAGGTAGTAGAGAGTAGTAGTAGCAGTACAGGAGGAGTTTGCATGAGAGAGTGTAGTAGTAGTAGCAGGAGTAGTAGTAGTATAGTATAGTATTAGAGTAGTATTTAGTAGAAGTATTAGAATCTTTAATTTTTAAAAACGTTTCCTTTTAAGTGAACCAGACGACAAGGGAATTTGAAGTGCGTGCGTGCGGGTGCGTATGTGTGTGTGTGCGTGCGTGGTGGAGTGTGTGTGTGTGTGTGTGTTGTGTGTTTTTTTTGTGTGTGTGAAACTCAAAATGACAAACAGAACGTGCAAAAATCTTTAAAAAAAAGTAATGATAAAAATCAAGACAAAAAAAAAAAAAACTTCAATATTTAACAAAGTTTATGGGTTTAACGCAAACCCCTAGAATATCAAACATTATAATTACTAATTTTGAAAACTTCTTCAGTCTTAGAAATGAGGGGCAAATGGGTTTTAAAAACCCGGGCAGTCAAGATTAGGGCTTTGGGAAAAATTTAACTCCCCAAAAGCTTTTAACTTTCTGCTAAATTTTTAGAAAATGCATTTAATTCATTCGAATAATAATGCCTTGAGTTGTCTGTTTTTGACACACTGTGGGGAGTTTTTCGATGGATAATGTCTTCAAAACGTCTGTGTAAGTGGGGGGGTGTTTTAGTGTGGTTAGTGTTTTGTGTTTGTGTGTTAGTGGTTTTTTGGTGTGGTGTGTGGTTGTGTGGGTGTTGTGGGGGTGGGTGTGTGTGTTTTGTGGGCGCGCGGCGCGTGGTGGGTTTATTAAGAAAACTGGGGACAACAATTATAAATTTAGTCAAATGTTTCTTAGATACCTTTTCCTCTGTGAGTTATTATTTCCTTTTTGCAAAAAACATATTCCTTATATTGTTTTTCATACTGTGCCCTTTCCCCAAAAAGACTGTACGTTAATGGCAAAACTTATTTTTAGTGTTCAGTGTTCAGTGTTCTCTGTGTTTCTTTTTGTGGGGCCTGTCGAACTGTTCATGTTGTGTCCTTCTTGTTCCTCCCCGTCCCTTTATTCCTTTTGTTTTTTGGAATGAATTTCCCAGAGTTCCAGTTTTGAGTGCACGCCGGGGTATTGTGTCAAATTTAATCCCAAAAGTTTAAAAGAAATTTAATTTATTTTCTGTGCCTCTTCCATTTTTGCCCTCGCGTGTATTGGGGCCCTAAGGCCGATGTGTTTTTAAATTTTTCCGAGTTGAGAGCTCAGAGTTCTCTCCTTCTCCTCTCTCCTCTTCTCTCTCTCTCTTCTCCTTCTCTCTTCTCTCTCTTCTCCTCTCTCTCTCTCCTCTCTCTCGCTTCCTCGCTAAACCGAGGCCCCGTATGCGAACGCACGCGAACACTTGCGCCACACGTAAAATCTGACCCGCTTTTCGTAAAAATGGCCATGTGTGCGGGGAGAACAGATGACTGAATTTGCAAAACCCCATACCACGGGGACGGGTAGTAAAAAGTCACATAAGTGTTTTTCATTATCCTCGAATAAAAAATGAAAAAAAGAGTGAAACCCCCTCCCTCCCCCCTCTCTCTCTCTCTCTCTTCTCTTCTCTTCTCTCTCCTTTCCCCCTCTCTCTCTTTTTCCCTCTCCTCTCTCTCTCTCTCTCTCTCTTCCTATTATTATCATCTATTATCTACCTATCTTCTATTATTATCTATCCCCTTTCTTCCAAAAAATTTTTTTCCCCACCCCATCTTTTTTCTCGTTTTTTTAGTTCCCCTTTTTTCCCTTTTATTAGGTTAAAAAGCTGTTAAATTTTCATACTACACCAAAAACCCACTTTCCCAATATTGGTACAAGAAATAAAACCCCTTTTTGGACACCCACGGCAACCTTGCAGGCTTTGGTTAGTAAATTTTGTTTTCTTTCTTTCTTTCTTTCTTTCTTTCGTGTGTGGTGTGTTGGTGTGTGTGGTGTGTGTGTGTGTTGTGTGTGTGTGTGTGTGTGTGTGTGTGTGTGTGTTGTTGTGGTGGGGTTTGTGTGTGGTTTGTGTGTGTGTTGTGTGTTGTGTGGGGGTGTGTGTGTGGTGTTGTTGTGTGTGTTGTTGTGTGGTGTGTGGTGAAGGACTGGGAGGGGGGGAAAACGTAAATTTGCTTGATAAATGTCGTGTGTTTTGTTGAGGGGGGGGGGGGGGGGGGGGGGGATTGGGGAGACTGGGATGGATGTTCAATGGTTAGGGGGTATCTTTGTTCGAAAAGGTTTTGTGTGTTTGGTGGAGGGGGGGTTTGGGGGGGGTTAGGGGGGTGGTGGTATAGGATGTAGGGATGGTGGTCAGTGGCCAGGGGGGTAAAAACTTATGGTTTGTGAAGTGTCTAAAAGTTGGGTTTAAAATCCTTCTGGTTGCCTGGTGTAGGAATTACTTTTCGCCTGAAAGTAGCGTAGTGTTTGAACTGTTAGCTATCCCCCTACAAGGTCGGTTTTTTTTTTTGGGTTTGGGTTTGTTTGTTTGGGGTTTTTTTTTGGGGGGAGAGTTTTTTGTCAAACGTTGTTTGTTTTATTTTGTTGCTGTTTGGGGGGACTTGGGGGGGGGGGGGGGGGGGGGGGGGGGGGGTTTTGGTGTGTGCAATAAAAACTTCACATGTGCGGCTTTCAAATATTTTTGTCCTTTTTTTCGGGGTGAGGAAAAAAAAAAATAGGGAGGAGAATTAGTATACTGTCATTCATGGTATGTGTTTGATTCGATTTTTGCTCACCCAAATTGCTTTATAATGTAGTACTGAATGACCAGCCCCCAAGAAATGGGCACTGTACCTGAACCACTTTTTCCCCTAGCAGCCCGGTTAGGCTGGTGGAGGTCGGTTGTCCCCGTTTGGAATGTTTATCGATAAAAATATTTCTAAAGGAAAAGGAGTCCCCCCCCAAAAATAAAAGGGGTAGGGGAGAGAGGGTCAGAGACCTCACTTTCTAGGGGGCCGCATAATTTTGGGGCGGCGCCCCTCCCTCTCCCTCGTGCTTTACCTTCCCGACCCTAAAAAGGGCAGGTACCCCTTTCGCTGGGTGAACTGGGGGGGAAATGTACGAAGCCAAGGGGCGGGAAAAAGTCACCCATCCAACTGGAACCACCTCGATGCTGCTTAACCTTGGTGTGGAAAAGGGGTGCTCTAACCACTGGCTATCCCGTCCCCCAGATATCTTTTACCTTGGGCAACAGTGTCAAGGCCAAATTTTTTTTTTTTGATTTTAAAAAACGCATCTATAAACATTTCCCAAATTTCATTGTAACCGCTTTTTACAACGCAAAGGGTTTGTTATATTCATTTTTGTCACTTTTTCCGAGTACTATGTTCCCCTTTTCAATAACTTTGCATAGAAAAGTCCGCTTTTTCAAGTTGTTTTTGATTCAATAGCTTGGGGATTTTTTTTTTTGATTTGAAAATATTAATAGGGAAGGGGTTAAACTCGTGGTTAGAGCACCCCGTTTCCCTCAGCCCAAAGGTTTAAACAACAAGTGGGTTACCAAACGGATGGGTGACCGTTTGCACACCTTGGCTTCTACAGTTCCCCACTTCACCCCCTGTAAAAGGGTACCTGCCCTCTTTAGGTAGGGGAAAGGGAAAGAGCGAGGAGAGGGAGGGCGCGCCCTCAATATGCTGGCCCCCCGGAGAAGTGAGACCCGTGATGCCTTCTCTCCAACGCCAACAGGTATGGAGACACTTTTACCCTTTACATTTAAAAAAAAAAAACTTAGTTTTATCCCGATGACGGACTCATTTTGTGGTGGATGGTCAGGGGTATCCCCGGGCCTGTATATGCATTTGTGCGACAAAGATAAAGTCGCCAAAAATGCGTGGATATTATCAATAAGCATTGGGTTGTGATGGAAAGAAAGGGAAAAGAGCTTGGCATGAAAAAGAAAGGCTAGCCCGTGCTTATGCGCCCCTTTCAGGGAGAAAGGCAGGTTTGTGAAAGTTTGTGTGAATGTAAAAAGTGTTGCTCTAGCAAACATCGGTTTTATGTTGCAGAACAGATGGGTGGGCGAAGAGATAGAGAAGGGGGGGAGGGGGGGGGGGGTCAAACAGTTTGTTTGCAGTGTGGAAGAATAATGCACGGCATGCAGAATATTGAGAAAAATTGTTTGTGCCTATGCTCTTCTCTCTTCTTCTCTCTTCTCTCTCTCTCTCTCTCTCTTCTCTC
>CM054162.1:3816880-3829380 GCA_028751875.1 Rapana venosa
TTCTTCTTCTTCTTCTTCTTTTCCTTCTTCTTCTCCCTTTTCTTTTCTTCTTTTCTTCTTTTTTTTCACATTTCTTCTTCGCAATTATTTTTCGCAATTTTCTTTTCGCAATTCTTCTTTGCAATTCTTTTCCTCCTCCTCCTCCTCCTCCTCCCCTCCTCCTCCCCCTCCTTCTTTTTCTTCTTCTTTTTCTTTCCTTTTTCATCAAATTTTTTCTTCTTCTTCTTCTTCTTCTTCTTCTTTTTCTTCTTCTTCTTCTCCTTCTTCTTCTTCTTCTTCTTCTTCTTTTCTCTTCTTCTTCTTCTTCTTCTTTTTTCTCTTCTTCTTCTTTTTCTTTTTCCCTTCTTCGTCGTCGTCGCCGTCGATCGCTCAGACAGCAGCCATTGTTGTCTAAGCGAAAACGTGTTGTGCTGCCGTTAAGCTCCTGACAAGTCAGGCCCAGCGCATCCAACTTCGGTGTGAGAGAGAACTGTTAGTTTTTCAGTCTTTCTGGGAAATACAGGCAGTGTAATAGACCAAGAAGGCAGAAAAAAGACAAGAAGAAAAAGAAACAAGGCAGAAACAAAGAGACGATTAGAAAAGAGGGAATTCCTAGCACAATTCTCATAAGGTGGGGATGCTTTTTTATACTGACTGCCGCCCTCAAAATCCCTACAAAACCGCATACACACGGGGACTGGATGTAAAAAAGCACATAAGTGCTTATTCCATTATCCTCGATTTAAAAGAATAAAATAAAATAAAAAATAAAGTACTACTACTACTACTACTACTACTACTGCTACTACTGCTACTTCTGCTCTTACTGCTACTACCCTACTACTACTACTACTACTACTACTGCTACTACTACTACTACTACTACTACTACTACTACTACTACTGCTACTACTCCTGCTGCTGCTGCTGCTAGGTCTACTACTTATACTCCTGCTGCTGCTGCTCTTGCTCCTGCTGCTACTACTAATACTACTACTACTGCTGCTGCTGCTGCTGCTGTTGCTATTGCTATTGCTGCTGTTGCTGCTGCTGCTGCTGCTGCTGGCGCTGTTATCGGTGCTGCTGCTGCTACTGATGATGCTGCTGCTGTTGCTATTGTTGCTGCTGTTGTTGCTCTTTCTGCTGGAACTGCTGGTATCAGGCTACACACCACCTTTAAATTTTGCTACTTTTTCTTCTGTTTTCCTATCAAATTATTACTCTTTCATCCATACCGCACGTACTAAGTCACCCACGGGAATAAAGGAAAACAAACAAAAAACAAACTTGTTGTGAATGACTAGCCTCTGACTCGAAACTTTTCATTTTGCATAAGTTGGGTATGTTTGATTTTTTTTTCAGCACACACTCTATCCCATCCACCCCCAAATCTTTTGTCATCTGCTAGCTTCCTAACTGCAATATGCATGCGCGGGGTCAACACTACAGTAACACAAGCAGTCATTATTTTGAAAAAACAAGTTTCCAACTTTCTCGTGACTACCTGGTGTTGCTCTATGTACTTCAATCCCCACATACAAGTAGACATTTCATTTTTCATACTTTAAAAAACAACTGTGTGAAAAGGATAAAAAAGCAAGTGTGAGAACTTTATACAAGATATTACATGACATGGAAGCTTCTTCTTCTTCGTTGTCGTAGAACGCTCAGACAACATCTATTGGTGTCTGTCGTAATGAGCACAAATGCGTCACGCTGCCGTTAAGCGCCTGACAAGTCAGGCCCAGCCCAGCCGACTTCGCCGTGGGAGAGAATTGTTATCTTTGAAGTCTTTGGGGGGAAAAAAAGGCAGGAGAATGGACCACGAAGGCAGAAAACAGACAAGAAGGAGGTGACAGGAAGAAAAAGAACCAGGCAGAAACTAAGGGAGGGATGGTTTTGAAATCTGTTTTTCATTATGTTTAAGGAGAGTTGCATGCCTGTAAATGATTGAGTGCAAGCGCTTCGATTTGTTTGTCTTTTTACAAGATTCAGCGCTATATAAATTCCATGTATTATTATTATTATTATTAAAAGATACGATTCCTAGCACAGAATTACCAGACAGTGGGGATGCTACTTATAATGACCCCCATCCCCAACCCCCACACCCTACCCCCTTCTTCTTTTCTCTTGTGGCGACGCGCTCTCCCCGGGAAGAGCAGAGCGAATTTCACGCAGAGAAATCTGCCGTGACCTAAAGTGGTATTAAGGTAAAGGTGTCCCATAACCTTAGTGGTCGTAGGGGAGCGAGGCATCATCGACCTCAACTTATCAAGGGGCCAGCATATTGAGGGCGGCGCCCATCTCCTCTCCCTCGCTGCTTTACCTTCCCTGACCCTAAAGAGGGCAGGTACCCATTTACAGCTGGGGTGAACTGGGGGACTGCACTGAAGCCAAGGCGCGTAAGTGGTATAACTGAAATAAATGTCGGCACCCCCCCCCCCCCCCCCTCCACGGAACCCGGATGCTAAAGGTGGAGTGTGGCTTCACCAGATCGGAGCTAGCTCTTTCCATGGCTGAGGCTTGGGCTACACACCGGTATTAATTTGGGGTCAAGTATATTAGGGCGGGAAACCTTTCCCTGGTGTTTTTCCCTGATTTTAAAAGCAGGTACCCATTCACTGTTTTGGGGGACATAAAACCCAATAAGGTATACGAAAATTGGAAAACCCCCTCCCAAATGAAAGGTTTTGGGGCCTTTCCTCAGCGGACACCCCATGCTAGGCTTGGGCTACAACGGTTTAAAATTGGGGGGTCAGTGTTTCTAAATAAAAAAATTTTAACCCCAATTCAAAATTTCACGGGAGGTTTTTGGGAGTCAAGGCTACTTCACAAAATTTGGAAATTTTAATTTTGTGTTTTCTTAAGGCGTTGCGGATGATTTTGAAAGAGTTACAAGAAAAACGGGGTAAGGAAAAAAAAAAATTTTTTAAACCGGAGTTTTGAGTAGGGCTATTTTCACCAAAGTGTATTTCGTGGACCCTTATCCGGCGGTATGAATTATGGCTGGCCAGAGGAAAAAAGAGTTTTTTTCCTTGAGTTGCTTTCATCCAAGGAAAGCGTAAGAGGTTGCCGTCTTTTGATCGTTTTCGGAGAAACCCGGCCTCTTGGAGGCTTCTCTAAAAGAGGGGGGGGGGGGGAGGGGGGGGGGGGGGGGGGGGGGGGGGGGGGGGGGGGGGGGGGGGGGGGGGGGGGGGGGGGGGGGGGGGGGGGGGGGGGGGGGGGGGGGGGAGGGAATGTGTGTGTGTGTGTGTGGTGTGTCGGAGGGGGGGGGGAGGGGAGCGAGAGAGAGAGAGAGAGTATGTGTGTGTGTGTGTGTGTGTGTGGTGTGTCGGGAGGGGGGGGAGGGAGCGAGAGAGAGAGAGAGAGAGAGAGAAAAGAGTATGTGTGTGTGTGTGTGTGTGGGGTGGTGTGTCGGGAGGGGGGGGGGAGCGAGAGAGAGAGAGAGAGAGAGAGATATGTGTTGTGTGTGTGTGTGTGGTGGTGTGGGGGAAAGGGGGGGGGGGGAGCGAGGAGAGAGAGAGAGAGAGAGTATGTGTGTGTGTGTGTGTGTGTGGTGTGTCGGGAGGGGGGGAGGGAGCGAGAGAGAGAGAGAGTATGTGTGTGTGTGTGTGTGTGTGTGGGTGTGTCGGGAGGTGGGGGGGGAGGGGGGCGAGAGAGAGAGAGAGTGTGTGTTGTGTGGATGTGTCGGGGGGGGGGGGGGGGGGGGAGACGAGAGAGAGAGAGTGTGTGTGTGTGTGAGGGCGGGGGTGTTTGTGTGTGTGTGTGGCGTGGGTGCGTGTGTGTGTGTGTGAGTGTGTGTTTGTGAGTGTGTGTGTGTGTGTGTGTGTTGAGAGAGAGAGAGAGGAGTGGGTGTGGGGTGTTTTGGGTTGGAGTGTGTGTGTCTGTGTGTGCGTGCGTGCGTGCATGCGCGCGCGTGTGTGGGTTATTGTGTGTACGCACTTATGCATGTGTGTGTATGTGTGTGTGTGTGTATGTGTGTGTATGTGTGTGTGTATGTGTGTGTGTGTGTGTGTGTGTGTATGTGTGTGTGTGTGTACAGCGCGCACATACACACGTACGCTCACACACTTGTATGTCTGCTTATGACTTAAATCTACATCACACACCTACACACATATTCACGATAGACACAAAGACAAAGCAGCTGTCAGAGATAATGATATACGGACTACAAGCATACTCGATATTCCTTCATACATGAAGTATGACGGAAGAGAGGAGGAAGAATACAAGTATGGTGTTTTTCTCTTTTCAGAATAGTACAAAGAGGAAAAGAGTTTTGAAAGCTTGCGTGCATGCATATAATCACAGAGAATCGCTATGCTCTCATCGCTCTCTCAAATATAAAATTTTATTCGAGATGTTTCAGTGTATGTTGTTGTTGTTGTTGTTGTTGTGGTTGTTGTGTGTTCCCCCAGCTTAACACTCTTGGGGTCACCCAGAATGTGCACTCTGACTCACTCATCCCACCTGGGAATCACTGTGAGATTGAAACTGCAAACTGATTAAAGAAGTTTGCGTGTTCGACTGGTTCTTTTGTGTAGCTCTCAATAAAGGCAGCCATACTCCGACTTCATAGGGTTTTTTGCTCTCCTTTAAAGGAGAGTGCGGGTTGTTATGTTAGGAGCTTGTCATGGCTAAAGGCAATCTCAGCACAACATTTTACATCATCACAACATTGTAGTGTAGGCCTTGGCAATTAGCTGACATCAATAACTGACACAGCTTTTGGCCTGGGCCAAGTTCCAGTGTATTGTTAGCGAGGGCAAATTGTGTACAGGGTTTTATGGTTTGGGTTGGGTTTTTTTAAATATTAGTTCTTTCCTCGGCTAGAGCTCCGAGGTTCGCCAATGAATGTGATTTTGCAAATGCGACTGGTTGTTTATTTTGCCCACCTCGCAGGTAGCCGCATTCTGACTTCATGGGTTTTTCTGCTGGGCATCTTCGTGTTTCCGTAACCTACCAAACGCTGGAATGAATGACGTGATCTTTAACGCGCATGCTTGAGCTTCTGCATGTGGAGTTACACGAAGGGAATGTAGGCATTGGCAGGTCTGCATTTGAAATTGACCTAGGAGATGGTTAAAAAAAAATCCTCACGCTTCATTCACCAAACGCGACCTCCGAGATGTAAACCAGCTTCGTGGACTCATAGGATTGAAGTCGAACAGTCTTCTAACCACTCGGCTATAGCGTCCGTCATGAAGGAGTTACAATGGACAACAACAACAACAACAACAACAACACCACCACCAACAACAACACCAACAACACCAACAAAGAACAACAACACAACCAACAACAACTTGAGTGTGTTAATGTCCGTTTTCACCCCATGTCTATTACAAAATCAATAACAAAAGAAAACAACCACACTAAAAAACCAAACCAAACAACAACAACAACAAACAGAAAAAGAAACTTTTCAAATCACAGACATCTGCTATGGAAATTATCCCCCTTTTCATCCCTTAATGATCGCCGTTTTGTCTGAGGCATGCTGGACCCGGAAGTTGATGACATTAGCCAACAATCTGCCGATTATTTTGTTACCCCTTTTTTTCCAGAAATTTTGATTTGCACTGGACGAACTCGGAGATCTAGCCTAGTAACAAAAACAAGAAATCAAACAAAAAGCGAGAGAGAGGAGAGAAGACGAGAGAGAGAGAGAGGGGGGAGAGAGGAGAGAGAGAGAAGAGAGGGGGAGAAGAGAGAGAGAGAGAGAGAGAGAGAGTGAGAGAGAGAGATAGAATGACAATGACAATGACAATGGCAATGGCAATGACAATGACAATGACAAATTATTTTATTCCAAGGATAATAAATAAGCACTCATGTAGTTTTTTACATCCAGTCCCCGCCCGTAAGGATACATCTTAATAATAACCCAATACTTGTACTCTCACGCAGTAGAAACAAAGAGAAATAACCCCTTTAATTAAAAAAAATCCAAAAACAACAACAAAGAACAAACAAACAAATAAAAGAAAACCTAAAACACCCCTCCCAAAAAACAAAAAACAACAACAAACAAACAAACAAACAAAAGAAAAAGAAAAAACAAACCAACAAAAAGAAGAAAAAAAAGAAAACAAGAGATAAACCAACAACAACAACAACAACAAAACCAAAGAGAGAGAGAGAGAGAGAGAGAGAAGAGGGGAGGGAGAGAGAGTAGAGGAGAGGAGAGAGAGAGAGAGGAGGGGAGAGAAGAGAGGAGAGAGAAGGGGGAGAGAGAGAGAGAGAGAAACCCACACACATAACGCCTTCAAAGTCAACCCACAATGTACACACTGTCTCTCGCACTCATCACTTTGTCAGAATCCCTATGATTCTGCTAAGTATACACTTGATGAGATCTTTGTGTGTGTGTGTGTGTGTACTGCTGTTTTCGGGTACTTCAGCAAACAGTCAGCCACATTCTGGCTTCAGAGAATTATTTATCTCTATCTGAAAGGAACGTGCCATACAGATTTTGATGCTAAAACCTGAAGACAATCTCAACATAGCAAATGTAGCATGGAAACAGATGACAAAATTACAAACCGCAACACACGGGGGACGGGATGTTAAACAAGCCGATTGCTTATTCCTTATCCTCAATATAAAAAAAAAAAAAATTAAAAAAAATAATTGGTGACTCCCACCACGAAATGTTCGCAATGCACCTGACCCACTTTTCCCTAGAAGCCATTTTGGGAGGTGGGGGCAGGTTGCAAATTTTAATATTTCCATTGTTAAAAAAACAATTTAAAAATTTTTTTTGTTCACCTTATATTGAATTATAAATGCTACATGTGTTTCCTTTATGCGCTAAACCCCGCTTTTTTTAAAACCAAAAAAGCCCCATTTCTGATCAACTATTACCATGAAAAATTTGTCCTTTTCCTCATTTGCCCTTTTCCTACGCTAGTTTTTGAATTTGAAATCACTTTCTTAGAATTGTCCATTTTTTTTTTCAGCCTTTGTATTAAATACCTTTTTTAAATTAAGATAAATGGCTTGTCACAACTAAGATATGACCTCCGTCCCAATGGGATTTTTTTGCGGGGGGAAGGGTTTAAAAAAAAAAAACCCCAAAAAAAAAAAATTTTTTCTGGTCAATCCAAGTGTAATTCTATCTTCAACTCATCTTTGTCAAATCGACAGAACTACATTCTTGAAAAATTTGGCTCCTTCGCGTGTTCCAAAACTGGCACAGATTTTGGCGTTTTGTCAAACGGGACTTTAAATTTTGTTGCCATTTCCAATGCAAGGGGGGACGGCTAGAAACACGAGAAATTGAAAACAATGAAAGGATGTGAAGAACTCGTTCAACGTTTCGGTTAAAAATACTTTTTTTTTTTCCCTATGGGGGCTTTTGAGGAGAGAGAGGAGAGGAGAGAGGGAGGAGGAGAGGGGAAAGGAGAGATAAAGAGAGGGGAGGAAAAAAAGAAAAAGAAAGAAAAAAGACAAAAAAAAAAAAAAGAAAGAAAAAGAAAAACCCAGACAGAAAGAAGAAAGACAGTTTCGAAAAACGAAAGAGAGAAAGACAGACAGAAAGAAAAGAAAGAAAAAAGGAAAAGAAAAGAAAAAGACAGAAGAAAAAGAAAGAAAAAAGACAACAGACAGAAAGGAAGGAAAAAAAAAACAGACAGCCCAAAAAAAGCAGACAGAAAAAAGACAGAAGAAAAGACAGACAAAAAAGGCCAGACGGGAAAGACGGGGACAGAAAGAAAGACGACAGCAGACGCTAAAAGAAGGGAAAAACCCCCAAAAAAGAGAAAGACAGACAAAAACAAAAGAAAGAAAAAGAGGAAAGAGAAAAAAAAGAAAAAAAAGGGGAAATGCAAGACGGCTTAACAATACAATGACCTCGTTAAAGAACTAGCATTTCACGATTATGTTCTCTCTAAAAAGTCAACGACGAAAAACAACGAACCACACACACACAATATATATTTTTTATATATATAATTACCTAAGGCAAACACAGATAAAAAATGCACCGAAAAAAAAATGAAAACATAAGACAGACAGACAGACAACAGCAGCAGACAGAGTAAAGGAGAGGAAGAAAGACAGAGACAAAAACGATAGACAGACAGAGAGAGACAGAGAGAGAGAGGAGAAGACAAACAGACGCACAATGACAGGAAGACAGACAGACACATAGGCAGAGAGAGACACAAAGGAGAGAGAGACAGAGAGAGAGAGAGGACAGAGAGAGAGGGAGGAGAAGCAGACAGGACAGCAATATACGAAGATAAACACACAAAACCCCAAAACTCATTTACTCATCACTCACAGACAATGATAGAGATAAAGAAGAGGGAGAAAAAACACACACACACAACCCACACCCGTATGGACTTTTTAAAAAAAATAACCACCCCTTCCATTTAATCGACTCCATGGTTTTGTCACAGTTCAAATGAAAGGGGTTTGGGTTTAAAAGGGGAAAGGGACAAATACAAAAGCCCCTCTGTAATTTTTTCCCCCCTTTCCCCCCCTTACCCACCCTCCTTCCCCCTCTCCCCGTCTGCCCCCCCCCCCCCCCCCCCCCCCCCCCCCCCCCCCCCCCCCCCCCCCCTTCATCCACAGACGGCTTCGTCAATTCCATGGATCGGTGGTCTAGAGGTAACGCACCTGCCTAGAAAGCGAAAAGTCCGGGTTCGAAGTGTGTGGTGGTTCGATTCTCGTTTGTGCCCGAAACTGTTCCCCTTATCCACTAGACGTTGAGTGGGTGGTGGGGTCTGGGTGTTCCTCTTTCGGATGAGGCGATAAACTGCGGTTCTGTGTTTAATACGCATTTACTGCACGTAAAAGAACCCACGGCAAGAGAAGTGTCTTTGGCAAAAGGTTGTAGAAAAAGAAGCCACTTTGATTGGAAAACATACATGTATGCAGATAGAAAATGGAGAAAAAAATGGGTGGCGATGCTCTTGTGGCGACGTGCTCTTCCCGGGGAGAGCAGACCGAATTTCACGCAGAGTACTCTGTTGTGACTTAAAGAAGTCTACAATGCAGTACTAGACAATGCAATACAATACAATACAAAACAGTGCAGTACAATACCATGCAATAGAGTAGTAGTAGTAATAATAATAATAATAATAATAATAATAATAATAATAATAATAATAATAATAATAATAATGTTTGGAATTTATATAGCGCTGAATTTTGTAATGCAACAAATCAAAGCGCTCAATACAATACAATACAATATGATAAATAGAATACAATATATTACATTACATTACAGAACAATACAATACGACTCAATAGTCAAGTCAAATCAATCCAAAAATACCGTTATCATCCCATGAAGGACAATTACGATACTGGCAGGTACATTGATACGTATCATTTTCAAAAAAAAACATGAAATCTACATTTCAAATCGGTTTAAACATTCTAAAATAACTTCAAATAAAATCATCACACACACACACACACACACACACACACACACACACACACACACACACACACACACACACACACACACACACACACACTCACTCTCTCACTCACTCACTCACACACGCATGCACGCACGCACTCTCTATCTCTATCTTTCTCACACACACACACACTAACACAAAACACACACACACGCACACGCACACACATTCACGCACGCTTGCATATACTCTCTCTCTCTCACACACACACTCAAACACAACACACACACACACACACATATATACACACACACACACAAACAAACAAACAAACACACACACATACACATTCATTCCTCAAATTTCTGGTTTAGGTCCATTAAGGACTTCTAACTATTTCCAATACGATTTAAAATGCGAAAACAGAGCGGAAGATTAGGGGTAAAAAAGCATCATAGCCAGTGACGAAGTCTTCACGAATGTAGCGATCGTGCAACTGTAACGACTACTGTCCAGAAATGCACACTTTGCTGCTTCACTCACTGTCTAAATGAGAGGTTTCAAGTTCAGGGGAGGGCAGCAAGATATCAACCCCCCAATCTGTAATTATCTCCCCTCCCCACTCCATCCTCATCTCCCAATATCTCACCCCCCCCCCCCCCCCCCCCCCCCCTTCCTCATCTATCTCCAGCTCCTCATCTTTTTTTTAAAGAAGAAGAAAAAAACCGCTTCATTTCTTTCAATACATGAAAATGATACGAAAAACAAAACAAAAACCTGTTTCGTGTCTTGCAATGCAGTTTCCTCTTCCGCAATTTTTTTTGACTCTGAAGTAAATGGAAAGTTGCCATGCTCAAAATGTCATTGATCGTAGAAAAAAGAAGTTCAACCACTCTGAAAGTGCATAATTATTACGTCTGCATTCTCATAATGTGGGAAGCAAAGAGTCGCAGCAATCTTAAAACTGTAATCTATAACTGATTTTCTTTTCATCTCTATCTGATGCTTTTAGTCTTTGTGTTCAATACTCCTTATTATCAGTTTATTTCCTTACAACACAGAAAAAAAACCAGAAAGAAAAGAAAAAAAGAAACTAAAATGTAAAATAAAGATTAAAATACATTCAGAAAAAAACAAAACAAAAACAACAAAAAAAGAAAAAGGCTTTAATAGAGGAAATCAAAGCACACACACAAAAAGAAATAAATTGAAACAACAAGAAAACAAAACAAAACAACTTACAGAAACGAGAATTATACAGCGAAAAAACTATTTAAAAAAAAACAAAAAAGCGTAAACACACACAGAGACACACACACCCCCCTAAAAACCGAAGAAATAAGAAAGGCTATACGCAGCCTCAAACGCTACACAAACTTAACCTTGCCCCTGTCAAATAACCACTCTTCAGAATCTAACCCAAAACGACCCCTTCAAATGGAGGGGAGGCCACAAAGATATCAAACACAGGCTGTAATTATTTCCCTTCCCCACTCTAATCTCATCCCCCAGTCAATAATCCCTCACTCTTCCTCACTGCCTCTACCCCCACCTTCCTTACAAATAACTACTTTCTCTATCTTATTTTTCAAAACCCGTTTGCTCAGCTGTTTGTCGTTTTTTGTTGTATTTTTATCCTGTGTAAAATCGTAAAATGTCTATTACAAGTGAAGAAAGCTGGTGTTTGTGTTGCCACTGTTGTTGTTGTTGTTGCTGTTTTTGTTGCTGTTTATGCTTCTTTTGTTGTTGTTAATTTTGTTGATGCTGCTGCTGTTTTTGTTACTAGTGTTGTTGTTGCTGCTGCTGTTTTGTTGCTGCTTCTGCTGTTGCTGTTTTATTGTTGGTGCTTCTTTTGTTGCTGTTGGTGCTGTTGTTGGTCCTGCTGCTGTTGTTGTTGGTGCTTCTCTCGTTGTTGCTATCGCTGTTGTTGTTTTTGCTGTTTGTTTTATTGTAGCTGTTGTTGTTGCTGCTGCTGTTGTTGTCGTTGCTTCTCTCGTTGTTGCTATCGCTGATGTTGCTGTTGTTGTCTTTGCTGTTGTTGTTATTGTAGCTCTGGTGCTGCTGCTGCTACTATTGTTGGTGTTGTTGCTGCTGCTGTTATTGCTGCTGCTGTTGTTGCTTCTGTTGTTGTTGCTTCTGTTGTTGTTACTCTTCTTCTTTTTCTTGATGTTGTTATAGTTGTGCGTTCCCCAGCTTAACACTCGGGGTTACCCAGAATATGCCCTCTATCTCACTCATCCCACCTTGTAGATCACTGTGAGATTGTAAGTCCACCCCGAATACTTGCACACACGCACGCAACACCCATGAGCGCATGTATACATAGGACACACATATATGTACGTACATACATACATACAAACATACAGACAGACAGATAATAATAATAATAATAATAATAATAATAATAATAATATAATAACGTATGAAATTTATATAGCGCTGAATCTTGTAAAGCAACAAATCAAAGCGCTTTTTAAAAAAAAATGTATGCGTGTGTATGCGGTTTTTAAAAATTTTGTCATCTGTTCCCACCGACAATGGCCTACTCTTTCATACATACATACATACAGACATAGATACATACATACATGCATACAGACATAGATACATACATACATACATACATGCATACATACATAAATGCATACATACATACACACTCATGTATTCTGAATAATATCACACGCACAAGGGGGACGGGATAGCTCAGTGGTCGGAGCACTCGCTTTCCCCCAGCCAAGTTAAGCAGCGTCGAGCGTGGTTACCAGTTGGATGGGTGACCGTTTGCGCGCCTTGGCTTCAGCACAGTTCCCCCAGTTCACCCAGCTGTAAATGGGTACCTGCCCTCTTTAGGGTCAGGGAAGGTAAAGCAGCGAGGGAGAGGAGATGGGCGCCGCCCTCAATATGCTGGCCCCTAGAGAAGTGAGGTCTCTGACGCCTCGCTCCCCTACGACCTTATAGGTTATGGGTCTCCTTTACCTTTTTACCTTATCACACGCACACACACACACACACACACACACGCGCGCGCGCGCGCATACATACATGCATATATACATACATACATGCATACATACATACATACATATATACATGCATAATACATACACACATACATACATA
>CM054162.1:3839380-3846880 GCA_028751875.1 Rapana venosa
AGGCAATAGTATACACATACTCGCTTTTGGGTGCACATTTTTTAACTGTTTATTGACTCGTTTGTTTTAAGGATACTGAAATAATAATAATAATAAAAATAATAATAATAAAAATAAAAATAATAATAATAATAATAATAATGTATGGAATTTATATAGCGCTGAATCTTGTAAAGCAACTAATCAAAGCGCTCAGATGACTTTATTATTATTTTATATCGAGGATAATGGAATAAGCACTCATATGCTTTTCTACATCCAGTCCCCGTGTGTATGCGGTTTTGTAAATTTTGTCGTCTGTTCCCTCCGGCACACAATGGCCTACTCTTTCGAAAAGCGAAACAGGATTTAACATGTACGCAAGATGTTCTGCATACGTTCGCACATGGGGCTTTTTTTGGCATGCAATGCATGCGGTTTTTAAATCATATTATTTCCCGAAACACACAAGGGGCCTACCTTTCAAAAAGGGGAAACCGGGTTTTAGAACTTTAATTTTTTTGCAAGTTTTTCCCAAAGTGCTTTCGCTTACGAGACCTGGGTTTTTTGTATCATCCAAAGGGAACGTTTTTGTGTGTGGGGGGGGGGGGGGGGGGGGGGAGGAGAGTCAGCACTGATGTTAACTTTCGGGAGGGGGGGAGCGGGGGCGGAGGGGGGAGTGATTTGGGGGGGGGATTTGGGGGAAAATCCCTTTAAAAGGGGATTCAAACCCAGGTCACCCAGAGCGCGAGCAAATGCACAAGGGGTTTCAACAACCGGGTTATTCCGTCCATGGGTTTTGAATCTAAAAAGGCGGTTGGGGCCCCAACCCATTTGAAAATGGGAAAAAAAACTGCGAGATGTCCCTGTGAAGAACACATAATTTCTACTGTTCCAATCCCAAATTTTTACCCGTAGGTCTATCCCTGTTTTGTCCCCAAATGCTTTTTGGGGGGGATTTTAAAGACATTTTTTACTCTTTGAGGATTTTTTTTTTTAACTCTCTCGTCTCTGTCCCCCCCGTCTCTGTTTCTTTTCTCTCTCTCTCTCTCTCTCTCCCCTCTCTCTCTACCCCTCTCTCTCTCTTTTTCTCTTCCTTTTCTCTCTCCCCTTTTCCCCTCTCTTTTGTCTGACTTTGGTCTGGGGAAAATGGTTTTTTGAAGGGAAATTTTGGGGAAAGGGGGGGGGGGTGGGGGTGTTTTTTTGACTATTTTTTTTTGACCATTGTTCAAACCCAAGAAAAAAATGTCCGAAAGAAACAGACAAACAGACAAACACTTTTAAAAAAAAAAGAAAAGAAAAAACACCAAAAAGGGCAGACAGACAGACACTTTAAAGAGCGTGATCACCAAAACCCGGCCCCCCCCCGACAACCCGACAGCACTTTAAACCACAGGGATCACCAACGACGGGCAGACGACAGGGGCCCCTTTAAACCCGCAGAGGTCACCAAAAAGACAGACAGACAGACAGGGCACTTTAAACCAAGAGATGATTCCAAAAGACAGAAGACCCGACAGACACTTAAAATCCCAAAGATGACACCAACAACAGACAGACAGGCAGCCAAAACAGACCCTTTAAACCAAGAGATGATCACCAACAGACAGACAGACAAATTTAACCGGGGAATGACACCAACAGACAGGCAAACCACCTTAAACAAAGTAACCAAACAGAACAACAGACAGACGACAGACAGACAGTTTAAACAGGAGGATGATCCGAACAGACAGCAGACAGTTTAAATAGGAGATGTTCACACGGGACAGTTGCAAATCATCCTAACCCTGATGGCTGAAGCAGCCATCCTGAACTGCATAGGAGACAGAGGATGAATTACTATATAGATATATGTGGTTGTGTGTTTTTTGGTGTGTGTGATGTTGTGTGTGTGTGTGTGTTTTGAGTGTGTGTGTGTATGTGTGTGTATGTTGTAGTATATATGTATGTAGTATATGTGTGTATGTATTAAATGATGTGTTGTAAATTTGTATGAGTATTGTATGTTTGTATGTATGAAAGATATTGTGGTAGTATGTATGTTATGTACAGTATGAAATGTATGTATGTAGTGTATGTATTAGTATGTATGTATGTTGTATGTAGATGTATGTTGTTAATGTATATATGTATGTATGTATGCATGTTGTATGAAATGTAAGATATGTTGTTATGTATGTATGGTATGAAATGTATGTATGTATGTTATGTATTGTATGTATGTAATGTATGTATGTATGTATGAAATGATGATGTATGTATGTATGTATGTATTGTATGTAAGTATGTATGTATGAATGTATGTATGTATGTATGTATGTATGTATGTATGTATTATGTATGTATGTATGTATGTTGCATGTTATGTATGTATGTTTTGAATGTGTATGTATGTATGTATGTATGTATGTTTTATGTTTTTATGTATGTAAGTTGTATGTAGTATGTATGTAGTATGTATGTATGTATGTTGTAGTATGTATGTATGTATGTATGTATGTATGTATGTATGTATGTTGTATGTAATTTTATGTATGTATGTAAGTATGTATGTATTGTAGTAGGGAATGTTGTATGTATTATGTATGTATGATGTATGTATGTATGTAGTATGATATGTTGTATTGTATGTATGTATGTATTAGTATGTTAATGTATGTATGTATTTATGTAATGTATGTATGTATGTATGTATGTATGTATGTATGTATGTAGTAATGTATGTTTGTATGTATGTATGTATGTATTTATGTATGTATTATGTATGTATGTATGTATGTATGTATGTATGTATGTATAATGTATGTTTGTATGAAATGTATGTATGAAGTATGTATGTATGTATGTATGTATGTATGATGTTTGTATGTATGTATTTTGTGATGTATGTTTTTTTAATTTTATGTTTGTATGTATGTATGTATGTATGAAATGTATGTATGTATGTATGTATGTTGTATGTATGTTTTGTATGTATTATGTATACATGTATGTTTTGTATGTATGAAATGTTTTATGTGATTATTGTATTATTATGTATGTATGTATGTATGTATGTATGTTGTATGTATGTATGAAAATTGTTGTGTAGTATGTATGTATGTATGTATGAGATGTATTATGTATGTAGTATGAATATGTGTGTAGATAGTAATGTATGTAAGTATGTATGTATGTATTTTTTATGTATGTTGTATGTATGTATGTATGTATGTAATGTATGTATGTATGTATGTAGTTGTATGTATTATGGTAGTATGTAAGTGTATGTATGTATTATGTTTTATATGAATGTATAATGTATGTTTTATTGTAAGAGTATGAAAGTAGATGTATGTATGTATGAAATGTAGTTATGTATGTAATGTATGTATGTATGTAGTATGTTGTAGTATGTAGGGGTATTTTTATGTATGTATACATGTATGTATGTATGTTTTGTAATGTATGTATGTATGTATGTATGTAATTTATAAATGTATGTATGTTGTATGTATGTATGTATGTAGTATGTATACATGTATGTATGTATGTATGTATGTATGTATGTATGTATGTATGTATGTATGTATGGATGTATGTATGTATGCTCACTGCCTGGAACTATGACACTACAGTCCACTGATTGGAAATTTCTCCTGGTTTGTTTTCTGTTATGCCTTGTGTGTGCTCGTTTTCCTGTCCTGGGCTTTATTTAGCATTATTATGATTTGTTTCAGAAACTACCAAGTTCATACCTAAGCAAGTGATTTGACTTGTCAGGCGGTTAATGGTAGCCCTTGCATTTTTAGCTCATATTTCTATGGTATGTTTTCTTTGCACAGAACTCTACAGTACCGCTCCTTTATAAAAGATTTAAAAACAATTTAAGTTATCTGAAAGGCAAGAGATCCACATTAAATACTTTGACAACCAAAGCGAGGAAATAATTAGTTTGCCAAACAACAGAGAATTACTGACAAAACTTCGATTGTATGGGAATTGTAGAGGGAAATGTTTTCTTAACACAGAGAGTTCACAGGTCGTTTCCTTTTGATCTGGATCTACTAGCGACCTCTTTTGTGACTCCTGATAATGTGAGTGAAGTGAGAATGTGTTTTTTCAGTCCTGGGTTGCTTGTCTATGAATGGGTGGCAGTGGTGGTGGTGATAGTGATGGGGGTGTGTGTGTGTGTGTGTGTGTGTTGTGTGTGTGTGTGTTTTGTTGGGGTGTGTGGGATTTTTGTTAATGTGGTTTTGTGTACATGTACTATATCTCGATAAATGTTGTGATAGTTTCATTATGTGTATGGTAGATTTAAACACTGTTCTGTGTTTCCTTCACTGTCTTAATTTGTCTTTGTAGATGCATCTTTCTCTCTTTTACTCTCTCCCCAAATAACTGGGGTTTTTTCTCATTCTGTGTGTGTTTCTTTTTTCTGTGTCTTTGTCACTTTTATCACTGGAATGTTACCATAAGCATGACAGTGTATTTTGCACTATACAACTCAATTGTTTATTCAATTCAATTCATTCACATTCCAATTCATTCATTCATTTATTTATTTGTTCAATTCTCTTCATTAATTTTAAGAAATCAAATGAATTCATTAATTCATTCAATCATTTATTTTATTTTTTTATCGATATCTATATGTTGGCCTTCTCTGCTACTAGCGTTTTCTCAACTAAAACAAGTGTGATACTGTTTCTTGAAGTCTAGTTGTTTTTTTTTCTAATTGAGAGAAAAAGCAACAACAAAAAAACCTCCAAAGACAAAAAACTGTATCTAAATTGAATACTGCACACTGGGAAATACGAATTTACTGCAAAGCTAGAAATGACTGCAGAGATTGGATCCAACACTGGTGTGTTTTCTGGGAGACAAGTCTTAACAATCATTTTCCTATCAGACAGAGTGTGAAAAGAAAGACCACTCCAGAGGTGAGAGTGTCTTTATAATAGCTGTGACCCTGTCAGCCAGATAATCAGTTTAGCAGACAATACAGATTTGACCCCGAGGTTACCGTTGTACAGGGCAATGTTTTCTTAACACAGAGAGTTCACAGGTCGTTTCTTTTTGATCTGGATCTACTAGCGACCTCTTTTGTGACTCCTGATAATGTGAGTGAAGTGAGAATGTGTTTTTGCACTCTTTGGGTTGGTTAGTTGGCTGTTTGTTCAGGGGGAGGTGGGGGTTGGGTGAGTTGTGTGTGTGTGTGTGTGTGTGGTTTGATTTTACTGTAGTTGTGCATTTACAACAACAGAACTCCACACACGGCCTTTTCTTTTCACCCACAATTTATTTCCTTCCTCTTTTTCTCTTCTCCCCCTCTACATTGCACCTTTACCCCCCCCCCCCTCCTCCCTTTTAGATTATGTACACTCTACTCTTTGTCTTCACCACTACCCTCCCTCTCCCCAAATTACAACCTACCACCCTCCCTTCTTAGACTGGAGGTATGAGAGCTTTGGAAACAACAACTTATTTGAATGGATAGGTACTATGGTCATAAACTGTTGGTCAATCTTTTGTGAAATGCAAAAGCATGGAAATAAGTAGCAAGGCCACTTTTTGTCAGTAACAACCTAAAATGTACCCGCTTTTTCTGTAGACCAAAAGGTTAGATGTACTGACCTTCAATTGCCGGCTGAAAATAGATTCAGGCAAAACAGTTTGGGGTGGGTCTTTTCTTTGGCATCTAAATTGCTGACAGGTTTCCACCAGAGTTTCACAATGTGACTTTCTAGTTTCTGCCCCCTCTCTCTCCCTCTCTGTTTTTGTTTCGCTCTCTCTCTCTCTCTCTCTCTCTCTCTCTCTCTCTCTCTCTCTCTCTCTCTCTCTCCTCTCTCTCTCTCTCTCTCTCTCTCTCTCTCTCTCTCTCTCTCTCTCTCTCTCTCTCTGTTTTCTCTCTCTCTCTGTTTTCTCTCTCTCTCTCTCTCTCTCTCTCCCCTTTTCTCTCTCCTCTCTCTCTCTCTCTGTTTGTCTCTCTCTTCCCCTCTGTTTGTCTCTCTCTCTCTGTTTGTCTCTCTCTCTCTCTCTCTCTCTCTCTCTCTCTCTCTCTCTCTCTGTTTCTCTCTTTCTCTCTCTCTGTTTCTCTCTTTTCTTTTGTGTTTCTCTCTCTCTCTCTCTCTCTCTCTCTCTCTCTCTCTCTCTCTCTCTCTCTCTCTCTGTTTTGTTTCTCTCTCTCTCATTGTGTCTGTCTCTCTGGCTCCGTATCTCTTACTGAATCTGTCTGTCTGTCTGTCTGTCTGTCTCTGTATATATATATATATATATATAAAATATATATTTATATATATATATATACATATATATATATATATATATATATTTTTTTATATATATATATATATATACACTTTTTAAAAGGTTTTGGTGGGGATGGTTTAACAGAATTTGATATCTGGTTTATTTTGATGTTGATGTAACCTGGAAATGCTCTCTCTATCTCTATCTCTCTCCCTCTCTCTTGCTTCTTGCTTTCTCCCCTCTACTTTTACTTTATCCATATTACTTAATTATAATCAGTGTATCAGTTTTCGTGTTAATGTTTGATTTATTTGAGAATTATATGTTTATTAACATATACCTCTTTTCTCAAAAAAATTTAAATCTATGTATCTCTTGAAACTAATGCTCAAGTCGGTTAGGGACAATGTATTGTTAAATATATATATGAATATATATATATACATACATATATATATTTTTTTAATTCATGTTGTCGTTGTTGTTGCAAGATTTTTATCTTTGTTTTGTTGATAGTTCCTAATCAGGGCAAGGGCCGGATGGGAAAAAAAGTATGCGCATGCTTATTCCGTTATCCTTAGAAAATAAACATTCATTTATTCAAAGATTCATTCATTCATTCTCTCTCTTGTTCACACACGTACGTACACGCACAAACACACACACACACACACACACACTTCAGTCATCTTTGCTTTACTTCACACACGCACACACACACACACACACATACCTCCCTCGCCTTTCCTTCCCCAAACAATCTCTCTCTTGCACACACACGCACGCACGCGCACACACACACACACACACACACACACACACACTTCAGTCATCTTTGCTTTACTTCACACACGCACACACACACACACACACACACACACACACACACACACACACACACACACATACCTCCCTCGCCTTTCCTTCCCCAAACAATCTCTCTCTCTCTCTCTCTCTCTCTCTCTCTCTCTCTCTCTCTCTCTCTCTCTCTCTCTCTCTCTCTCTTACACACCCCCTCCTCCCCCTCCCACCCCCTGTCCCCCACCCTCTTCATCACAACTCCTTACTACCTTACACCTTAACCCTCCTTGCTCTGAGGCAAAGAAGGAAAGTGTTAGGCAAAAACCAATCAGTTGAAGGGCCCTCCATGTGCTTTGTTTGCTGAAAGAAATCAGACTGTTCCTCTGTGTGTGTGTGTGTGCGTGTGTGTGTGTGAAGTAAAGCAAAGGCGACTGAAATGTGTGTGTGTGTGGTGTGTCTTAGATACACACTGACCAGCCACAATGA
>CM054162.1:3859380-3879380 GCA_028751875.1 Rapana venosa
ACAGAGACAGAGAGATTGAACGACAAAGACAGATAGACAGACATACAGACACAGCACAGAGAGAGACAGACAGAGACACAGAGAGAGACAGAGAGAGAATTTGAGAGACAGAGACAGAGAGATTGAACGACAAAGACAGACAGACAGACACAGCAGAGAGAGACACAGAGAGAGAGCCAGAGACACGGAGACACAGAGAGAGACACAGAGAGAGACACAGAGAAAGAGACACAGAGAGAGAGAATTAGAGAGGCAGAGACAGAGAGCTAAAAACTCATTGACACAGGACCAGACGAGTTAATCAAAGAATGCGAGACAGTGAGTCCAGTTACGGCCCCTTGTGAGCATGGCGTGAGTGTTGCCAGGCTGTCTGACTGGGTCTGGACACAGCTGAGGGGCATGGCGGCAGACAGAAAGTGACAGGGCAGGGGTTTGCTTTCCCAATTTTCCTTTGGCAAGACCTCAGCTGCCTGCCATTGCCAGTTTTTAAGCTCTGTTGATGGATGGAGGAGGCTTACCACGGCATCGTCTTTCGTGTCTTCCCCCACGACCGCCAAGGTCACGGGTCTGATGATGATGATGATGATGATGATCATGATCATGATGATGATGATGATGATGATGATGATGATGATCATGATGATGATGATGATGATGATGATGATGATGATCAAAGCCCACAACTGTCCACTGGGATGCCGGGGGCCTGTCAGTATAGATAACATCCACACCTTCCAGAAATTCTGTGCTAGGAATTCCCTCTTTTCTATCCTTCTCTTTGTTTTTTGCCTTGGGGTTTTTTCTTCCTTTCAGTTCTTTCTTGTGCATTTTCCACCTTCTTGGTCCATTCTCCTGACTTATGGTTTTTTTTCTCCAGAAAGTCTTAAGATAAAACAGTTCTTCAACGGAAGAGACGTGGTCTCCTTAACGTGTGGCATGAAGGCCCACTAGTGTGTGGATACATACGTCCTGGTGCCCACAAACCAGCCCCCAGGAATGGGTTAATACCAAGAGGACAGACATCCCAATGGTGGAACAGGCGGAAGAGGAGAACCTGTCTCCCAATGGCTGTGCAGGCAGAGGAGGAGGAGTAGGATGGCCTCCAGGGCAGACAGGACTCTGCAGCAGCTCAGTGACAGCAGCCAGTCCAGGAGAATGACCACTTTGATATAAAATCATGCTAAAGTTGGATGTGCTGGGACTGACTTGTCAGGTGCTTAACGGCAGCACAACAGCATTTTCGTTCATAAAACGTAGACTTGGTGCTAGTCTTTCAGATGAGACAATTTACCGAGTTTCTGAGTGGATGAAGCGCGCACACGTAAAAGGACCCATGGCAACAACAGAATTGTCCCTGGCAAAAGTCTGCAAAATAGTCGGTCTTGTAGGAGAAGATATTTACACTCAGGCAGGAACTTTTTTAAACAGCTGAATAATATAAGAAATAATGGATGGATGACCATGACGTTGTGGCGATGCATGCTCCCCAGAGAGAGCAGCCTGAATTTCACACCAAAACAATCCTCTGTGAGTAAAAGTGACATACCTTTCTTCACCGACACCACAGCCTAGCTAGTAGACGGCAAGCACTTGAGCACCACTGAATAGCTTTCCATAGCAATTCGTTCCACTCAAGGCCAGTCAGTCCACTCTCTGATGTTGTCTTCCCATCGTTTTCTCTGTCTGCCTCTTCATCTCCCTCCTTGTACTGTTCCCTGTAGGACAGCCTTGGCCAGTCCAGATGTGCGTGTGTCGTGCCATATCACTTCAGTTTGCGTTTGTTTTTTCTTCAGTCATGTGCTCTTTATATGGTACTGTGGCGTTTTCAGTTTTGGATTTTACGTCCTTGTTATCTATGTGATCTCCATATGAGATACCAAGAAGTTTGTAAAAGCATATCATCTCCATTGCCTGTATCTTTCTTTCAATGTCTGCTGTATGGTTCAGGCTTCACGTGTGTACAAAAACCCGGACTTTTTACTTTCTAGGTAGGTAGGTAGGCCACTGATCAACAAATAGACTCGAGAGAAAACGAATAACACAACCAAAAAAAAAACCCACAGAAATAGATGGAGGAATGTGAGACAGTGGCTCCAGTTATTGCCCCTTGTAAGCATGGCGTGTGTGCTCGTCGGTTGTCTGTCTAAGTTTGATCACAGCAGGGAATTGTGGCAGACAGAATCTAATTGCACACTGGCTTAGAATTTCCCCTGTAAGGTTTCCAAAAGAAAGAAAGAAAGAAAGAAAAAAGGAAGGAGGAAGGAAGAAAGGAACAAAAGAAAGAAAGAAAGAAACAAGCAAACAAACAAACAAGCAAACAAAGACAGAAAAAGCAAACAAGAGTGAGAATGACAGAGAGAAATCAAGACAGACAGACAGACAAGCAGAGAGGTGAGAGAGAGGGAAGGAGAGAGAGACAGAGAGACAGAGATAGAGAGACGGAGACAGACAGACAGACAGACTGCCAGACAAACAAGCAAACAAACAAACAGAAACAAGAAATAGAGACAGAAAACCAAGAGACAGAGGCACACAGAGACACGCACACAAAAAAGATCTAACACAAAACCAGACAAAATAGATGAAGGAACCTGAGATGGTGACTCCAGTTACTGCCCCTTGTAAGCATTGCGTGCGTGTTCACAGGTTGTCTGACCAAGTTTTGTACACAGCAGGGAATTGCAGCAGACAGAATCTAAATGACACAGGCTTAGAATTTCCCTTGCTTTATCCCAACTTCGTGTTCAAACCAGTTCTGGATCCTCCTTCTGTTTTTGATTTTTCCTTTCCTATAACCTACTGCACACTAGGATACAGGAAGGCTCAGTGGTCAGAGCACTCTCTTTCCACAAGCCAAGGTTAAGCAGTATTGAGTATGGTTACCAAGTTGATGGGTAACTGTTTTCATACCTTGGCTTCAGTTGCGTTGCCCAGTTAACCAAGCTGTAAATGGGTACCTACCCTCTTTAGGGTCAGGGAAGGTAAAGCAGCGAGGGAGAGGGGAGGAGATGGGTTCCACCCTCAAGATGCTGGTCCCTAGAGAAGCTAAAGTCTCTGACACCTTGCTCCTTAACAACTGCGTAGGTTATAAGATGGGAACACCTTTATTTTAGCCTTTTACCTGACCGCATGCTAAGCACAATGTTGTCCTGCCCAAGCACAATTAAGCTGTCACTGAAGTGTTTGCATAATGATGTTACTTCTTTAAAAACCTTTCTTTTATCTTCTTCTTCAAGGGGGATATTTCCCCCTGGAGTTAACATCAGTGCCGACTCCACTCTTCCCAAAAAGTCCTTCGGATGAGACTATAAACCGAGGCCCCATGTGCCAACGCACGCAGAACATCTTGCTCATACGTTAAATCCTGTTCTGCTTTTCGTAAGAGTAGGCCATTGTGTGCCGATGGGAACAGATGACAGAATTTACAAAACAGCATACTCACGGGGACTGGACGTTAAAAAAAGCACATGAGTGCTTATTCCATTATTCTCGATATAAAAGAATAAATAAATAAATAAAATTATTATTCTTCATTATCGTGGAGCTCTCAAACAGCAACTATTGTCGTCTGTCATATGAGCTTGGGGACGGGATAGCTCAGTGGTCGGAGCACTCGCTTTCCCCAGCCAAGTTAAGCAGCGTCGAGCGTGGTTACCAGTTGGATGGGTGACCGTTTGCGCGCCTTGGCTTCAGTACAGTTCCACCAGTTCACCCAGCTGTAAATGGGTACCTGCCCTCTTTAGGGTCAGGGAAGGTAAAGCAGCGAGGGAGAGGAGATGGGCGCCGCCCTCAATATGCTGGCCTCTAGAGAAGTGAGGTCTCTGACGCCTCACTCCCCTACGACCTTATAGGCTATGGGACTCCTTTACCTTTTTTACCATATGAGCTAAAATGCGTTGTGCTGCCGTTAAGCACAAACAGACAGTCAGGCCAAGTGCATCTTACTTCAGCAAGGGAGAGAATTGCTGTCTTTGAAGGCTTTCTTTAATAAATAAATAAATAGCAGCAAGAGAATGGACCAAGAAGGCAGAAAACACACAAGAAGAGGGTGACATGAAGAAGTGAAACAAGGCAGAAATGAAGAGAGATAGAAAAAGGGAATTCCTAGCACAGAATTTGCAGAAAATGAGGAATATACGAATACTAACAGACCCCTGATATACCCATGGGGGAAATGTCTCATCTGAAAAACAGTGATTGAAGATCTTTGAAAAAAAAGTTCTCTTACACTGTGATGGAATTAAGTGCTGCACACAGAGAAAGTAACAGACAGACAGACAGACAGACACAACGAGAAAGACAAGGGCACTGAAAGAAACAGAGACAGAGGCAAAGAGAGAAACAGAGGTAGCACAATGCAAAAGTAAACCGCGGAATCGATGAAGGACTGTGAGACAGTGTCTCCAGTTACCCCCCCCCCCCTCTAGTAAGCATGACGTGCGTGTTCACAGGCTGTCTAGCTAAGTCTGGTCACAGCTGGACACTGCGGCAGACAGCCGTCCATTGCACACCGGCTTCGAGTTTCCCGTGCAGGGAACAACTTGGTGTCAAAGCCACATGTGCAGGCCTTTGAACTGAAGCCTCCTGGGGCTGCCGGTATAAACAGCATCCCCACCTTCTGGACTTCTGTGCTGGGAATGTTCTGTATTCTGTCCCTCTCTTCGTTCCTGCCTTGTTCCTTTTCTTCCCGCAACCTTGTCTAGTTTCTGCTTTCTTGGTCACCTGGGCTATATCACAGTTCTGGATGAAACCATTGATGCTGGGGGCAACACAAAGTGCCTTTCTTTCCCGCTCATGGAATTCCACTTTACAGCTTAGTCTTTAGTGATCGACTATGACTATCTGACTAGGAGGCTTGACTTGCACAGTTATGTGCTGCAGCCCTGGGGGCTAGTTGGCCTTGTGGAGAACATCTCCAACGCTGACTGTCCTTATGCCCTCTTGGCCGAGAGAGTGGGGATGTACTGTGGCCAAGGCATCTTTACTGTAATCAAATTTCTGCCCAATTTCCGAAACAGCAGCTGCCTCCTCTACTATTTTGGAGGTCATCATTGAACACGATGGACAAACATACAGGTCCATGCTCCTGCCTTGTTTATTTCCAGAGTAAAAAATTCAAAATTAACAATTATCTCCCACAACTGAAGTTTGATGCTCTGGGCCTGACTTGTCAGGCGCTTACTTAACGGCAGCACAACACGTTTCCGCTCATATGACAGACAACTCTTGCTGCTGTCTGCGCGTTCAACGAAGAAGAATGTGTGATACAAGTGTGCCTGTTGATGAGCTCTGTGCCTGCTCAACAGCATTTATCATGTGTATTCTTTGTGACTGGCTAGATCATGGTGCATGTCACAACAAATAAAACATTTGCTTCACTCTTTGCTACAAGAAAGGAGATTGCTTGAAAACTACAAAACAAGTGTTATAGTGTGCACTTTGCGCACTATAACGTTTGAACTATAACCCCCCCCCCCCCTTTCATTATCCTTTCCCCCCCCCCTCCCCCCTTCTAGAAAGAACTGTTCAACTTGGTTAGACTTCATGATTTGCTCAGTTCAGCAATTCCAAAAGACAAGAGTTAGGTTTCTCTGACAACCTAACAGTGTTATAGTGTTGTGTACAAACAACCCTCTCAACTGTTTGTATACCCATGGTTGTGGGCTGGGAGACCTAGCATTTCACCAGGCCTGTGTACTGTTACACATTCTCTCATGTTAAGTGTCCAGCATGTCTCTGTGAGCTAGAAGATGGGCAACTGGGTGTGATGGTGTAGCTAAGTATTCTCAATGTAGGCCTATTAGAAGCTGGGGGCTCAGCCTTTGTCAGCTACAGTGGAGTCCTCTCTATTCATGGCCTGAGTCCTTGTTGTAGCCTAGAGTGTCCAGTGGAACAGTCATGTAATAAGCACTTCAGAGCTTGCTACAGCTAGTCTTATTCAACAGGTGGGGCCTCTTTCTTGTTGTATAGCATCCCCCCTTCCCCCTCTTTATTACCCCCCCCCCTCTTCTCTATTGAACCAGCAGATTTGTCATGTAGAGACTACATTGGTTGATTTAAATTTGTTTGTCAGCTGATTTGATGTGTGGTTAGGATTTGTTCATCTCAGTTTCCAAATGTATTCATTGGTCAGTTGGTCCTGCAACTGAACCAACATAACAGGGTGTACATGGCATTTTAAAGTCTTTCTCTTGCTGGCTGTCTGAGGCAACTTTCTTCTTGAGTTAGGCTGCGTGTGGTGAAACGACAGAATGACTTAGAAGGAAACAGCAGTTTTGTTCTCCTGCTTGAGCTGTGTGTGTTGTTGGTAGATAAAAATAAAAAGTGTTACCATAACACCCCTGCGTGGCCTCACATCATTCCTGTGAGTGTGGAGTGCCAGTGTCCTAACATCCCTATCCCTGAACCTTCTTCGTTCACCCCTCAACACAAGTAGAAGGGAACTTTGCTACTTGAGTTACACCTCTGCTTGTTCTTGTTCTTGTTCTTCTTCTTCTTCTTCTTCTTCTTCTTCTTCTTCTTCGCAATTTTTCTTCTTCTTCTTCTCGTCTTCTTCTCGTCTTCTTCTTCTTCTTCTTTTTCTTCTTCTTCGCAATTCTTCTTCTTCTTCTTCGCAATTCTTCTTCTTCTTCTTCTTCGCAATTCTTCGCAATTCTTCGCAATTCTTCTTCTTCTTCTTCTCCTCCTCCTTCTTCTTCTTCTACTTCTTCTTTGTCTTCTTCTTCCTCTTCTTACAACACTCATAAAGCAACTACTGTTGTCTCTCAGATGAATAAAAAAGCGTTGCACTGCTGTTAAGCGCCTGACAAGTCAGGCCCAGAGTAGCACATACAACTTGGGCATAGGAAAGAATCTTTATCTTGTAAATCTTCCTGGGCAACAAAAAAGGCAGGAGACTGGACCAAGATGGCAGAAAATAGACAAGAAGAAGGTAGCAGGGAGAAAAGGAACAAGGCAGAAACAAAAAGAGGGATATAAAGGCGGGAGTTCCTAACAGAGAATGTGCAGAAGGTGGGGATGCTGTTTATACTGACAGGCCCCCGGCATCCCCACAAGGCAATTTACGTTCCTATTCGGATGTTACATCCCTTGGCATCAATTGTGGATTGCTGTTATTGTTTTTGTTGCTGTTTATGATGACCTGAAGAAGTGCCGAAATTAAAGAACAATCAGTCTGATAAGCCATCCAAGCAAAGTTATGCTACGCATTGCCTTGAACAGACTGAAACCACAAACAGAAGAAATCCTATCAGAAGAACAGGCAGGATTCAGACCAGGTCGAAGCACTGTCGAGCAGATCTTCAACATCAGAATGCTCATAGAGAAGCATCTCCAACATCAGCTACAGCTCTACAACAACTTCATTGACTTCAAGAAGGCCTTCGACCGAGTGTGGCAAGAAGCTCTGTGGCAAGTCATGAGAGACTATAACTTCGACGAGGACCTGATTCAAGTCATTCAGGCGCTGTATGACAGCTCCCACAGTGCAGTCCTCATGGGTGGATAAATCGAGGAGTTCTTCCGGACTTCAGTTGGAGTTCGACAAGGCTGCCCGCTATCCCCCGTTCTTTTCAACGTGTTCCTGGAGAACATCATGCAGGAGGCCCTCCTTGACTTCAAGACCACAATCACAATAGGAGGAAGGCCAGTCTGCAATCTTCGATTCGCAGACGATATTGATCTCATGGGCCGCAGTGAAGAAGAACTCCAGGATCTCACCACCAGACTGGAAACATCAGCCAATGCCCACGGTATGGAGATCAGCACGAAAAAGAGCAAGATCCTAGTGAACAGTACCACACCGACCACTCCCACCAGCATCAAGATGAGTGGCGAGACAATAGAGGAGGTGGAAACTTTCAAGTACCTTGGAGCAGTCATCACCAAAGAAGGCACGAGCACACAAGAGGTGAAGATCAGACTTGCTATGGCACTCTCCTCCATGACTAAGCTGGCGAAAGTGTGAGAAACCACAACATCAGAACCCACACTAAGGTCAGACTCTACAAGGCACTCGTCACATCCATTGCCTTGTACAGCTGTGAAGCATGGACACTTACTGCCGATTTAGAACGTCGCATTCAAGCCTTTGAGATGAAGTGCCTCAGGCGGATCCTGAACATCACCTACAGAGACCGTAAAACCAATGACTACGTCTGGCAGCAGATCGAGGCACTGGCTGGCAAACAAGAACCATTGCTAGATACAGTCAAACGGAGGAAACTGAAGTGGTTTGGCCACACAACAAGGCATAACAGCCTGTCAAAGACAGTCCTGCAGGGAATGGTGGAAGGAGCAAGGAGGCAGGGACGACCACGCAAAAGCTGGATATCCAACATCAAGGAGTGGACCGGCCTCACTGTACCAAACCTCCTGAAAGCAGCCCAGGACAGAACCATTTGGCGGTCCACTTGCAGCGTCCGTGCGGGTACCCCAACGGTCGTCCCGACCAAGGGATGAGTGAGTTATGATGATGATGATGATGACGATGACGATGACGATGATGATGATGATGATGATGATGATGATGATGATGATGATGATGATGATGATCCTACTGCATTACCTTTCTTCGTTTTTCTTTATGTGATTTATTGCAGCCATCACAGACTCCTTAGTGGTGGCCTCAACAGTCCACAAGACTTGGAGACAGGTGAGGTGAGGTTAGGTGAGGAGAGGTGAGGTGAGTAAAGCCTGAAGACCTTCAGCTATAATGCACGCCATCATGATCCAATCGGTTAATAATAATAATAATATTATTATTATTATTATTATGATTTTTATTATTTTTATTATTATTGTTGTCAGTATTATTGTTATTATTATTATTATTATTATTATTATTATTATTATTATTATTATTATCATTATCATTATTATTATTATTATTATAAATGGAATTTATATAGCGCTACATCTTGCAAAAAGAAATCAAAGCGCTTATTCACACTCAACCTCAGCATCGAAGTCAACAACAGGAAGCTATTAATGATAGACTGCTGCAAGGCTACTGACCCACACAGTCCCTGCACTGCTGCAAAACTCCTTCAGTTGTCTTCGGTGGCACTACTTCTGATCAGTAGTGGTTTGGTTTGGGGTTTGTTTTTGCTACTTTTTGCTCGTTGGCTAGAGCTTTTAAGATCTACCATATCATGAGCACGAGCTTTTGCGTGTGTGACCGTTTTATACCCACCATGAAGGTAACTACATTCCGACTTCGGGAATGTAAGCTAGGTATGTTCATGCTTCCGTAATCTACCGAATGCTGACATGAATGACAGGAATCTTTAACGTGAATAGTTGATCTTCTCTATGTAGATATACACGAAGGAAATGAAGGCACTGGCAGGTCTGCGTTTGAAGTTGACCTGGGAGATGGTAACAATCCCTACCCTTCATTCATCAGGCCTTTCTAGGATTTGAACCCACGATTTGAGGGACCCACGGAACTGAAGTTCAATGGTCTTAACCACTCGGCTATGAAGTGTGTCATCCAGAGTGTTTGAAACACAATCTGTTACCGCCCGCTCCCCCCCCCCCCCCCCCCCCCCCCCGTGCTCTCTCACTCTCTCCTCTCTCTCTCTCTCTCTCCTCTCTCTCTCTTTCTCTCTCTCTCTCACTCACTCATCTCTCTCTCTCTCTCTCTCTCTCTCTCTCTCTCTCTCTCTCTCTCTCACCGCGCGCGCGCGCGCGCGCACGCGCACGCCACGCACGCACATCACACACTCCTGTGTTTTGATAGGTAGGAAATCTTGGAGCTTTTTGCTGGAGTGGTATGTTTGTGGCTTTGCCAATCTGTGATGATGGTGTTTGTGGTTGGGCCGCTTTTTCTTTTCTTTCTCCTTTTGGCCATTGATTCGGAACTTTGATGATTGTTGTGAAGTGGTTTTTGTTCAGCTGGCTATGGGTTTGTGTCTGTGTGTAATATGTCAATAGTGTCAATATGCTTTGGAATTATAAGAATAGACATGTGCTTGACAATATGTACCAAATCTTTGTTTGAATAGCATTATGCATTTATTTAGTTATTTAAGAGTCTATACTGTCTTTTATTTGATGAATGTTTTCTTATTTGTTCATTGTCTTTTTTTCTCCTCTTGACGAGGGCCTGGTGTAAAGAAGCCACTGGCTTATCCATATACCCTCAATAAAAAATTCGAGTTCGAGTTCGAGTTCTCTCTCTCTCTCTCTTTCTCTCTCTGTGTAGAAGAAAAAGAAGACGAATTTCATTTTTTGTTTGCTTGTAGAACTTATCATGGCATTCGCCAAAAAATTGCTTTTTTGACAAACCCAACCAACAGGTCCACCAATCTTGTACAAAAGGTGTTATCTTCAAATAATATGTCCGAGCTTAAATCTTTAGCAATATATATAACGCAGGCTCTAGATAAACGTAAGCAGACTATGAATGAAACGGATCCTATACGTAATAACTGAAAATATTGGTTGGCATTTATCTGGACTTTGGATTATTACTCATGTCCTTTTCATATTCATTCCTATGTTAATATGTTACTTACAATTACCCCCTTTGACTGATGGGCTTGTAGCTTTTGTCAAATAAAATTCGTTCATTCGTTCATTCATTCATTCATTCATTCTCTCTCTCTCCTTCTCTCTCTCTCTCTCTCTCTCTCTCTCTCTCTCTCTCTCTCTCTCTCTCTCTCTCTCTCTCTCTCTCTCTCTCTCTCTCTCTCCTCTCTCTCTCTCTCCTCTCTCTCTCTCTCTCTCTCTCTCACACACACACACACACACACTGTTAGTAGCGGCCACAATAACAGTTAACTTGCCATGTCTGACAGGAGGAAGGATAGCCTCATAGAGCGGTGATTGTTGATGAAGGACCACAGCGACAAAAACGGGTACCCTCTGGGAAGTGTGTGAAAAACGCGAGGCCTTTCTGAAGGCAGCACTGAGCGTTTTGAATCAGAGCAGTAGTAGTATACCTGTTGTAGCTCTTCCTTTTCTTCTTCTTCTTCTTCTTCTTCTTCTTCTTCTTCTTCTTCTTCTTCTTCTTCTTCTTCTTCTTCTTCTTCTTCTTCTTCTTCTTCTTCTTCTTCTTCTTCCAACGCTCAGACAGCAACTATTGTTTGGCTGTCATATGATCTGGAATGCTTTGCCCTGTCGTTTTAAGCGCCTAACAAGTCAGGACCAGCGCATCCGACTTCGACGTAGGAGAGATTTGATATCTTGTAAGTCTTTCGGAGGGGTTACGTTAGGGAAGCAGGAGAATCGTCCAAGAAGGCAGAAAATAGACAAGAAGGAGGCGACAGGAAGAAAAAAGAAGCAAGGCAGAAAACAAAGAGAGGGAGATAATTGCTAGCACGGATATTCCAGAAGGTGGGGATGCTGTTTATACTGACAGGCTCCCGGCGTCCATATTGGAGGATGTAGGAGGTATTTGAAAAACTTTGAGGACAGAAAGAAACAGGATTTGTGCGTAAGCCATGTAGACAGGAGAATGGGTGGAGTAGATAATTATACGGACAAACTGGAGTAGCGCGAAGAGACAACCAACAATCTACAGAACGTCGACAGCTGCTGAAACACAGTCATATTTCTTTTATTTTGTTCTATCTTCTTCCTTTATTACGACGATAATGGAGTATTCACTCTTGTGCTTTTTTTTGGCTTACATCCAGTCCCTGTGTCCATACGGTTATGTCGAGTTTGTTGTCCGTTCCCACAGGTCTGCTCTTTCGCATAGCACATAGAGACCATGCAAGAGACACAGGGGTAGTGACAGAGGGAATGAGAGAGAGAGACACAGGGACACACAGATTTACATACAGACTCATGTATACACACACATATACACACACACGCGCACACGCACGCAAGCACGTACGCACCCCCTACACACACACAAAGCACACACGCATGCGCAGGGAGAAAGAAAGGGAAAGAGAGAGAGATGGGGTGGGAATACAGACAGACAGACAGACAGACAGTCAAACAGACAGACAGACGGTCAGATGAAAGACAGAGATAACAACTAGGCGTACAAATCGACCTATAGACGTGTTCACAGACACAGAGAGAGAGAGAGAGAGAGAGAGAGAGAGAGAGAGAGAGAGAGAGAGAGAGAGAGAGAGAGAGAGAGAGAGAGAAAGCACACACACAAACACACACCAACACACACACACACACACTCACTCACACACACACACACACACACACACATACACACACACACACACACACACACACATACACACACACATCACAGCAAACATCTATACCAACTCACCCCTCTGGCAGCCCCAACAGAAACGAATCCCAACAGTCACCTTGCCACAGAACTCCTCCACGACACAAACCCACATCCAAGAAACTCTTGCCTTGTTCTGGTTCACATCAGTCACATACAAGCCAGCAATAATAGCAAAAAAAGATAATCCAACAAAAGTATGCTCCTTGTGAGACTCCTCAGAATGCCAAATACTCAGACAAAAATATCCTGTTTTAGAAATCCACAATATCGCAATCAATATACACCAAAAGTAGTTTGTTGTCGTCTACACACATTTTCAGATAAGGATAAAATAATTCCAATTTCATACGTGTTCGATATTAGTTGATAGAGTGATACACCTTACGTTGCTACTTTCTATAGTACAGTTTCATACCAGAATCACGCTCGTTTTAATTTGTTGAGGTTTCTTTTATTCTTGAGTCACTTTAAACTTTGGTACAGTTTTGTGTAGGTTTGTTTAAGTTTTGTATTGTAAACAGATCTCTCTTTTTTATATATGTCTTTTTTAAACAATTAGTTGTTTATTTCTTTATTATTTTGCAAACAAGAACCCAACTTTTGTTTATGAAATAAGAGAAATACACATGATAGTTGTGGTTGTTATTTTACTACTTTGAGCAGTATCAGCAAAAGAATTCAGAAAAAAATAGATATCGGTAGTATGTTCCTCTGTCAATGGCTACACAAATATAATACTGCTCTGACGAACGCTCCTGGAAAATGATATCTCTTCTTCTTTGACCGTTTAGAGAAGAAAAGCTCAATGGAAAACGTGGACAAAAATGGGTTCCTGGTTTTCGATTTGAATAAAAAAAAAAAAAACATTAAAAATCTTGCAGTTTGCAATCCACACCAGTTGCTGGTTTTTACAAGCTGTTGAATGTCTACATTAAAACTGAACAAGGTTTCCTTGTTTCTAGCGTTAAGGTAAGATCCTTGTATCCTGGCACTTCTAAATTTGTTGTCAACGAAGAAATCAGATATCTTGATTCCTCAGGTTTCTCCGCTCCAAATAAGTTCATTCGCTGTATTCTTTTCCACTTGCGTGTGCACCTTTGATTACAGAAAAAAATGTATATAATGTAAATCGCAATAGCTCTTAAGAGAAAAAGATTAGTTCTTTTATAAAATGTTTTAAAATCACAAATTTCAAACCATTGCAACAACGGTTTGCAAAAGTATATATAAAGAAACTCCTTAGGTTGTTCGAAGGGTCACATACCAAAAAAAATAACACCACACCAACAATATTACCACCACATCAAAGCAAAAAAATAAATCATCACTTCTTCACAACCAAAACAGATCAAAAGTACACATCCACACACACCCATACACAAATGGACCAACCAGCCAAAACAACGCTTTTTAATAGCAAAAAACAAACCGAAAAAAACCCCGAATTCCAAACTTCAACCTTTGAGTCCTTCTTACCACTGGGGTTTTTAGGAGGGAGGGCTACACACGGCTGTATAAGAACTGTCTGGAACAATATGCCAGAGAGTTCTGAGGTCTCAAATGTCAGTGCTAAGTTCCACAGCTTAGTGTTTTCGGGGAGGTAGGGGGGTGGAGGGTCGAGAGGGAGGGGGTGGAGGGTGGAGGGTAGGGTGGAGGGGAAGAGGGGGGGGGGTGGCAACGTGTGTGTTATGCTCTTTTGTTCCCCCTAAAGCTATGCATTACGGTAAAATGATCGTTTCTTCTCTGCATCGATTTGTGAACTGGGAGACATAGAGGGGGTGGGTGGGGATGAGGGTGGGGTTGGTGGTGATAATGGTCTGGTGGTGGTGGTGGTGGTGGTGGTGGTGGTGGGAAGTAGGGGGTGGTGGGGGTGGAGTGAGTAGGTCTGGAATGGGTCTAGGTGGTGGGGGAAGAGTATTATACAGAGAGAGAAGGCGGTAGGGAGGGGGGGTGAGAAAGAGAGAGAGAGAGAGAGAGAGAGAGAGAGAGGTGTGTGTGTGTGTGTGTGTGTGTGTGTGTGTGTGTGTGTGTGTGTGTGTGTGTGTGTGTGTGTGTGTGTGTGTGTGTGTGTGTTGTGTGTGTGTGTGTGTGTGTGTTTCTTCAGTTAAAAATCTTGTCATATAAGAGATTATTAGACAAGAGGAAAGACAGACAGACAGAGAGTGTGTGTGTGTGTGTGTGAGTGTGTGCTTGTATGTTGTCTGTTGTGTGTGTTTTTTATTTCGAGGGTAATGGATTACGTATATGCGGGCGCGCGCGCGCGCGCGCGCCTGTGTGTGTGTGTGTGTGTTGTGTGTGTGTGTGTTGTGTGTGTGTGTGTGTGTTGTGTGTGTGTGGTTGTGTGTGTGTGTGTGTGTGTGTGTGTGTGCGTGTATGTGTCTGTGTGTGTGTTTCTTCTTCAGTTTAATGTCCCTTCAATGAGAGAAAGAGAAAGACAGAGAGATAAACAGCCAGTCAGTGAGATATTCACAGAGACAGACAATGAGAGAGAGAGACTTTCATTTGCTATGTGAAATGCTGTTTTTCCACAAAATCTTTGAATACACGAAACAACCCTATAAATGTGTATTCTCCTCCTCATCGCAATTGAACAATTGTGTGAGCTGGTATATTTGTCCATTTTCTTTCTTCATTTATTCGTGGTTTATGTCCTCCGTTGTTGCTTACTCGTGATCAATTATTTATTCATTTTGTGGTATCTTCTTTCGGCCATTTGTCCAATCCTGTATTTCTTTGCTTCTTGATTCCTTCATTCATTCATTCACTTGGGTTGTTTTTTTTACATTTGTTATTTTATTTTTTTTCTTTACGTTTATTTGTTTTACAATCCTTCGGTTTTTTCCCTTTGTTTCCCTCTTTTCGGAGATGGATAGCTCAGTGGTCAGAGCACTCGCTTTCCCCCAGCCAAGTTAAGCAGCGTCGAGCGTGGTTACCAGTTCGGATGGGTGACCGTTTGCGCGCCTTGGCTCCAGTACAGTTCCCCCAGTTCACCCAGATGTGAATGGGTACCTGCCCTCTTTAGGGTCAGGGAAGGTAAAGCAGCGAGGGAGAGGAGATGGGCGCCGCCCTCAATATGCTGGCCCCTGGAGAAGTTGAGATCGCTGACGCCTCGCTCCCCTACGACCTTATAGGTTATGGAAACAACTTTACCTTTACTTTTTATGTTATTTGAGGGGGTTTTATGTTCATTTGTTTCTGCGTCCGTTTTTTTTCCCTTCTCTTTGTTCTCTCTTTTCAGTGGTTTTTTTGTCGGTTGATTCTTTCTTTGTTCGTTTGCTCCTGTCTTTCTTTAACCGATCCTGTCTTTGTTCACTTGTTCCTTTTATTTCTTCGATACTTTCTGTGGTTTTGAGTCTTTCTTTGTCTGAACTTTTGTTGTTTCTTTTCTTTGTTTCTGTGTCTTCGTTGAACGCTCAGACAGCAACTATTGTTGTCTGTCATATGAGCAAAAATTCATCACGTTGCCGTTAAGCGCCTGACAAGTCAGGCCCAGCGCACCCCACTTCAGCGTAGAGAAATTTGCTATCTATGAAGTCTTTCTGGGGATTAAAAAAAGAAGGAGCTGGAAAATGGACCAGGAGGGAAGAAAATAAACGAGAAGGATGGGACAGAAAGAAAAACGAAGAAGACACAAACAAAGAGAGGGATAGAAAAGAGGGAATTCCTAGCACAGAATTTCCAGAAGGTGGGGATGTTATTTATACTGACAGGGTTCCACCATCCCATCAAGGGAAATTTCTTTATTTGACCCTTTGTTTGTTTGTGTGTGTGTGGGGGGGGGGGTTGTTTCTTGGCTCTTTCTTTGCTTGATTCTTTCTTTGATCTTGTATTTGATTTTCTGATTTTTTTGTTGGGAATTTTTTTTTAGTTTCTTTGTTTGACCTTTTCCTGGTTGATCCTTTGTTTGATTCTTTCTTCGTTCATTTTCTTGTTTCTTTGTTTCGTGTTGATCCCGTGTTTGATGTTTTCCACATTGCACATCCATTGCGTTTCTTTCCCTATCAGAGTGGCTCTCTCTTCTACAAAAACTTACCAGGCACAACTCTCTTGTTGCTGTGGGTTCTATTTCGTGCACTGAATGTGTGCTTGCACGTCCGACCTTGATTTAGCGTTTCATCCGAAAAGCTAGCACCAAGACCACCACCTCAAGGTCTGGAGAAATTAGGTGGGGGGTGGGAGGAGGAGTTTTGGGCTCAAACAGGGATCCAACTAGCAGTTGTTGTTTTCAGCTTTCTAGGCAGACTCGTTGTCTCTGAACCAATACTCCACTTATAAATGTATCATCTTTCTTCCGTTGTATGCGTTCTTCGACTTAGACCTCTGAGGTTCACCAAAGCTGAGAGAGAGAGAGGGGGGGGAGAGAGGGAGGGGGAAGAGAGAGGGAGGGGGAGAGAGAGAGGAAGGAAAGAGAGGGGGAGGGGGAGAGAGAGGGGGAAGAGAGGAGAGAGAGAGGGGGGAGAGGGGGGAGAGAGAGAGAGAGAGAGGGGGGGGAGAGAAATAGGAGAGAGAGAGAGGGAGAGAGAGAGGATGGGGAGAGAGGGAGGGAGAGAGAGAGGGGGGGGGAAAGAGAGGGAGGGAGAGAGAGAGGGAGAGAGAGAGAGGGGAAGAGAGAGAGGGAGAGAGAGGGGAGAGAGAGAGAGGGAGAGAGAGAGAGGGGGAAGAGAGAGAGGGAGAGAGAGAGGGGGGGGGAAGAGAGGGAGGGATAGAGAGAGAGGGAGAGAGAGAGAGGGGGAAGAGAGAGAGGGAGAGAGAGAGGGAGAGAGAGAGAGGGGGAAGAGAGAGAGGGGAGAGAGAGAGGGGGGGGGGGGGAAAGAGAGGGAGGGAGAAAGAGAGAGGGAGAGAGAGAGGGGGGGAAGAGAGAGGTGGGAAGAGAGAGAGGAGAGAAGAGAGAGAGGAGAGAAAGAGGAGAGAGAGAGGGGGAAAGAGAGAGAGCGGGGGGGGGGGGGGGGAGAGAGGAGGGACAGAGAGAGAGAGAGAGAGAGGGGTGGTTGCCATATGCAACCGTTTTTGCTTAGCCACCATGAAGGTAGCTGCATTCCGACTTCAGACAGATTTTAATTTTCGTTTTGTTCTCCGTAGCGTGGTTACCAGTTGGATGCGTGACCGTTTGCGCGCCTTGGCATCAGTACAGTTCCCCCAGTTCACCCAGCTGTAAATGGGTACCTGCCTCTTTAGGGTCAGGGAAGGTAAAGCAGCGAGGGAGAGGAGATGGGTGCTGCCCTCAATATGCTGGCCCTAGAGAAGTGAGGTCTCTGACGCCTCGCTCACCAACGACCTTATAGGTTATAGGGGGGACACCTTTACCTTTACTATCTTCTATATGTTCTGATTAGTCACTGATTTGCTGCCACCACTACTCTCAATAACAACGGATTATGGCAAATATGTGCTTTACGAGCTCAGGGGTTGGAGGGGGGGATGAAAGGAAGAAAGGGGGAAAGGGAGAGCGTTGGGATTGGGAAGGAGTGGGAAGGGTGGGGGTGGGAGTGGGGGTGGTTGGGGAGGGGGAAGAATAAGGACAGGCAAAGAAAGGCTTGACCACCAAAGTGTCCTACTTGCTAAGTGTTTCTGGATTCCTTTGCACACAGTCTGACACCTCGTGGGGTGGTCAGTTTTCTTTCATAAAATAATGTACATTTGGGGGGGGGGGGGGGGAGAGGGAGGAGGTTGAGAGGGAGAGAGAAAGAGAGAAGAGAGAGAGAGGGAAGAGACAGAGAGAGAGAGACAGAGAGAGGGGGATAGAGTTGGGAAGAGGGAGAGACAGAGAGAGGGGGAGAGAGAGAGAGACAGAGAGAGGGGATAGAGTTTGGGGAGAGAGAGAGAGACAGAGAGAGAGGGAGAGATAGAGGGAGAGAGACAGAGAGACAGAGAGAAAGATAAGAGAGAGAGTGAGAGAGAGATTCACAAACACACCCCACAGATTCAGACATACTAGATTCATACACTGGATACATTCTTTTATCCTCTGTATACAAAGGAGGATCCAGGCTCTAGAGATGAGTTGCCTCAGAAGACTCCTTGGCATTTCATACATGGACCACACTACCAACAACGAAGTCCTACAAACCATCACCCAACAAGTAAAGCACTACGTAAACCTGCTGACCACAGTCAAGAAAAGGAAGCTCAGATGGTACGTACATGTGACTAGATCAGATGGGCTCACCAAGATCATACTGCAGGGAACAGTGCAGGGGAAGAGAAGACGAGGCAGGCCGAAGAAGAGATGGGCAGACAACATCACTGAATGGACAGGGAAGAGCTTCTCCACAACCCAGGCACTTGCACACAACCGCCGCAAATGGAGCCAGCTGGTGCAACGTTCGTCAATGCAGTGCCCCTACGACCCCTGAGGGGGTTATGGGAGCAGATGAGATGAGATGAGATACAAGAAGAAATGAAATAAAATAAATACATGAAATAAAGGAGAGAGAGCCAGCTAGACAGACACACAGACAGACAGACAGACAGTCAGACAGACAGACAGACAGACAGAAACAGAGAGAAACAGAGACACAGAGAAAGCACACTAGTGATGGAAGAAGACGGAAGGTTGCAAGCCTGATATTATTCTGGCTGAAACCCAAGCCCTCCCTATCCATGTCCTGACAGCACTGTCCCCCTCCACCCCACTCCCCACTCCCCCTATGCACAGCACAACTGCTGTTCCATCGTGGTCAGGTATTGCACAATACGTGTATGTAGATATGTGTGCTTGTACGTGCATGCCTTGCTTGGTACGTGATGTGCTGAAAGAGAGAGAGAGAGAGAGAGAGAGAGAGAGAGAGAGAAGAGAGAGAGAGAGAGAACGAGGGAGAGAGAGAAAGAGAGAGAGAGAGAGAGAGAGAGCGAGAGCGAGAGAGAGAGAGAAAGAGAGAGAGAGAAAGAGAGACAGAGAGACAGAGAGACATGAAAGACAGACGACAGACAGAGACAAGCAGACAGACAAACACAAAGGGAGAGAAGAGTAAGAAAGAAAGAGAGAGATAAACTAAAAGACAGAGAGAGAGACTGACAGACAAAGACAAAGAGAGAGAGACACACACACACACACACACACACACACACACACACACACACCACACATTGAAAGACAGAGAGACAGTCACACAGACACACAGACACAGAGACAGACAGAAATGCATACACACACAGAGAAAGTATATCGATCAAAGAAGGAAGACTGCATGAAATCAAAGCCCTATCCACTAGAAATTAAAACAGAGAGAGAGAGAGAGAGAGACTGACAGACAAAGACAAAGAGAGAGAGAGAGAGAGAGAGGAGAGAGAGAGAGAGAGACGGACACACATACACACACAGAAAGACAGACAGACACACAGACGCACAGGCACACAGAAATACATACACACAGAGAAAGTATATCGATCGAAGAAGGAAAGTCTGCATGAAATCAAAGCTCTATCCACTAGAAACCAAAGACAGAGAGAGAGACTGACAGACAAAGACAGAGAAGAGGAGAGAGAGAGAGAGATGAGAGGAGAGAGAGAGAGAGAGAGAAACAAACACATAGAGAGAAAGACAGACAGTCACACAGACACCGAGACAGACAGAAATACATACACATACAGAGAGAAAGTATATCGATCGCAGAAGGAAGGATGCATGAAATCAAAGCCTTATCCATGTCATGACGGCAATTGTCTACACACAGCAGTGCTTCTTCATTACATGTCTGTACTGTCATTTCTACACAGAGCAGTGCTTCTTCATTACATGTCTGTACTGTCATTTCTACACAGAGCAGTGCTTCTTCATTACATGTCT
>CM054162.1:3884380-3886880 GCA_028751875.1 Rapana venosa
ACAAGTTTGGCTGTTGCATCTGTGGACAGGTACTTTCGAATTGCACTTATACGCGTAATTGGTAGTAGGACGACTGACAGGTCTGGGTGATTAATTTTTTCATAGAGAGTGTGTTGTCGATAACAACACCTAGATTCTTCACAGCAGTGGATAGAGGAACTGATTTATTGCCGAGTTCTCTTGAAGCTGTTGTAATGGAAGAGAGTTTGTATTTGGTCCCTACGAGCATGGCTTCGGTTTTATCTGCATTTAGCTGTAATTGTTCTGTGTCATCCAGTTTTGAATATCTTCAAAGCAGTGGGCCATATTTGTCAGGAGAGAAGGCAGATTTTCAGGAGTAACACTGCTTTGAATCTGAGACTCATCTGCGTAAATATGATGGTTGATTTGATGACGGTCTATTATATGTGACAGTGGGGCAGTGTAAAGAGTGAAAAGAACAGGACCTAGAACTGATCCCTGTGGGACACCGCATTTCAGTTTGGCAGGTATTGATTGAATCTTGTTTACTGCAACTGTCTGAAATCGGTCAGTAAGGTATGAATTAAACCAGGTGAGGGCTGTGCCAGTGACACTGAACGTTGTTTGAAGACTGGAGAGAAGAATTGAGTGGTCTATAGTATCGAAGGCTGCTGATAAGTCGAGTAGAGTGAGAAGAGAGATTTTCCCTGAGCCAGAAGCGAGTAGAAGCGTGTTTAAAGTGTGTACTAGGGTGGTTTCAGTGCTGTGGTTGAATTGACACGATAGGCAGACTGAAACGCAGGAAGAAGATTGTTGGAGAGAAGGAGAGGGGGGGGGGGGGGTTGTTTTGTTTTGGTTTGGGGTTTTGTTCGGTCTTGTTTGGTTTGGTTTGTTGTTGTTTTTATTTTGGTATGGGGGATTTTCACACAGTATTTGATGTTTTTTTCGTTCCTCAGCTAGAGCTCCGAGGTTCACCAATGATGAGATTTCTGCGGATGCGACCGTTTTCGGGGGGTGGGGAATTTTGCTCACACACCATTCAGGTAGCCACATTCCGACTTCGGGGACGGTGTTCAAACACGACACCAATTCACAATTCACAACGGTTTATTTCCATGAACTCTTTTGATCTATAGCAAAGGCCTAGACTGTGTGTGCGGGTTTTCTTTACAGATTTTGTCATCCTTTCCTACCAGCACAAAATAGCCTACTCTTCCGAAAGGCGGAACAGGGTTTTTTTTATCGCGTGTGCAAGATGTTCTGCGTGCATTCGCACACAAAGCCTCCTCGGTTAATAGTCTCATCCTAAAGGCTTTATCATTCAGTTAGATTTTCCTGTCACACTGGGAAAAAAAAGGGGCCAGGCCAGGAATTGAACTCAGAGCCTCACGATTTGCTTGTTAGTAGGCAGGTGAACGTCTTAACCGTCCTGCCACCTTCCTTCTTGTGTTAGAAATTTCTGTGGAAAACAAAAGACGTTGTTTTCTCTTGTGTCTTACCTCCACGTTAAGGATCTTGTTTCGGCTGACATTTTGCAATCCTTTGCTATGACGAAAATAGATATCATGGAACTCTGGTCTCCATAATGTATGGTTCAATTTAATATTTATTTAAGTTGGAAGTTTTCTTCTGAAACTGCCTAGTTTTAAGCAAAGATTAAAGCGAGGATGAAAAACATGTTGAAAACATAAAAAATTAACATTCATGTTACTATTGTTTCTTTTAGATTAGAAAACAACATACCTTTAAGCTAATGATGTTTTTTTTTTTTAAAATTCTGCAACCCATAGGAACAGAGAACATAATAATAATAATATTAATAATAATAATAATAATAATAATAATATAATAATAATAATAATAATAATATAATAATAATAATAATATAATAATAATAATAATAATAATAATAATTAATAATAATGATAATAATAATAATAATAATAAAATAATAATGATAATAATAATAATAATAAATAATAATAAATAATAATAATGATAATAATAATAAATGGAACTTATATAGCGCTATATCTTTCAAAGGACAAATCAAAGCGCATAAAGAAAATGCATTTTCTATTTCTGGTCCATCGATCTGGAATGACCTCCCTCTCTGCTTTTGCCAGAAGCCTACTTATGACGCTTTTAAATCCAACCTCAAGACATAGTTATATCCGAACTAACATTTTTCCGTGTTATTTCATCTCGTAGTCTGTCCCTGCCTTCAACAGCTAGAATCTCCATCACCCCATCAATGTGTATAACTGTGTGTGTGTGTGTGTGTGTGTGTGTGTGTGTGTGTGTGTGTGTGTGTGTGTGTGTGTGTGTGTGTGTGTGTGTGTGTGTGTGTGTGTATGTGTGTATGTGTGTGTGGTGTGTGTGTGTGTGTGTGTGTGTGTGTGTGTATGTGTGTGTGTGTGTGTGTGTGTGTGTGTGTGTGTGTGTGTGTGTGTGTGTGTGTGTGTGTGTGTGTACATCTAAATTTGTCAAAAACTATTCGTGACTGGATGTGTGTGTTGACTGTCAGCGCTTTGATTTT
>CM054162.1:3891880-3894380 GCA_028751875.1 Rapana venosa
AGTTAGTTGGTTAGTTGGTTGGTTGGTTAGTTAGTTAGTTGGTTGGTTGGTTGGTTGGTTAGATAGATAGATAGTTAGTTAGTTAGTTAGTTGATTAGTTGGTTAGTTAGTTAGTTAGTTAGTTAGTTAGTTAGTTAGTTAGTTAGTTAGTTAGTTAGTTAGTTAGTTAGTTAGTTGGTTAGATAGATAGATAGTTAGTTAGTTGGTTGGTTAGTTAGTTGGTTAGTTGGTTAGTTAGTTAGTTAGTTAGTTAGTTGGTTAGATAGATAGATAGTTAGTTAGTTAGTTAGTTAGTTGATTAGTTGGTTAGTTAGTTAGTTAGTTAGTTAGTTAGTTAGTTAGTTAGTTAGTTAGTTAGTTAGTTAGTTAGTTAGTTAGTTAGTTAGTTGGTTAGATAGATAGATAGTTAGTTAGTTGGTTGGTTAGTTAGTTAGATAGTTGGTTAGTTAGTTAGTTAGTTAGTTAGTTAGTTAGTTAGTTAGTTAGTTAGTTAGTTAGTTAGTTAGTTAGTTAGTTAGTTAGTTAGTTAGTTAGTTAGTTTTATATCGAGGACAATGGAATAAGCACTCTTGTGCTTTCTTACATCCTGTCCCCGTGTGTATGCGGTTTTGTAAAGTTTGTCATCTTATCCCACAGGCGCACGATGGCCTACTCTTACGAAAAGCGGAACAGGATTTAACATGTGCGCAAGATGTTCTGCGTGCGCTCGCATACGGGGCCTCGGTTTACAGTCTCATCCGAAGGACTTTCGGGGAGAGTGGAGTCTGCACTGATGTTAACTCCAGGTGAAAAATCCTCTTGAACGGGATTGGAACCCTGGTCCTCAGATTGCGAGCGCAATGTTCTAACCACTAGGCTATCCCTTTCGCCTGAAGCAGAAACAAGAGAGGGATAGAAAAGAAGGAATTTCGAGCAGAGATGTTGCGGAAGGTGGGGATGCTGTTTTTGCTGACGGGCTCCCAGCACCCTCATTAGGGAAATTCTAATTCATTTCAAAACTGAACAGCAGTAAGTCTCTTGATGAACACTGAAAACACAGGTACAAGTTACCTACAATTCTCTCTCTGTCTCTCTCTCTATCTCTGTCCCTCTCTCTCTCTCTCACATAAAAACGCATACACACCAGGACTGGATGTAACAACAAAAAAAAGCATATGGGTGCTTATTCCATTAATCTCGAATATAAGAATAGATACAACTCTCTCTCTCTCTCTCTCTCTCTTCTCTCTCTTCTCTCTCTCTCTCTCTCTCTCTCTCTCTCTCTCTCTCTCACATAAAAACGCATACTCACCAGGACTGAATGTAAGTATAAAAAAAAGCACACGAGCGCTTATTCCATTATCCTCGAAACGTAAGAATAAAGACAAATCTCTCTCTCTCTCTCTCTCTCTCTCTCTCTCTCTCTTTTCTCTCTCTCTCTCTCTCTCTTCTCTCTAATCTCTCAATCCGCCAACATAAACTGTCCTCTCTCTCACACACACACCTGTTTCTATAATATCAAAGAAAACTAACGGAAATCCCGACACAGGGCAGTTTGCCTATGACCCCCTCGCCCCCCCCCCCTCCCCCCCCCCCCCCCCCCACACACACACACCACCACCACCACCACCCCCCACCCCCATAAAAAGGTGGAAAAAAAAAAAACCTAAAGGGGAAGTAAGTGTAAGGTCAAAACGGTGACGGGGGCGAAAGTAAACGCCGCACAAAAGAGTTTTTTGGGGAAAGGTGTGGGGTTGGGTTTTGGGAGGGGGTACTTGTAGACTAGCTATAAACGTTTTTTACATTTATGTTCCCCGAGGGTTGTCACCTGTCCCCCGTCTAGGGAGACCCTTTGGGGGGGGACCACTGAAGGGTTTTTTCAAAAAATTCCCCCATTTCCCGGGGTTTTTTACTTTCCTTGACAATCGTTCCACTCAAGGCTACAGTCAGTCCCTCTTTTATGTTGTCTTTTTCCCATCTTTTCTCTGTCTGCCTCTTCTTTTGCCCCTTTTCCTCTTCACGGACATTAAAAATTACAATTAGAAGTACAAACCCTTACTGCCATGGTTTCCATGTCAAAGGGAAACGTGTCACGTTCGATATCGCTTTTTTACCCCCCGCAGATTGCCCAAATAGGGAATACATTTTTTTTCATTGTTCATTTTTTCTTCCCTTTCCCCTCTCTCTCTCTCTCTCTCTCCTTTCCTTTTCCCTTTCTCTCTCTCTTTTCCCCCCCTCTCTCTCTCTCTTTCTTTCTCTCTTCCCGGTCTGTTTGTAGGACAGTCCAAGAGAAGGGAAAAACTGAGGAAAAAAAAGAGAGAGGAGAAAAGAGAGAGAGAGAGAGAGAGGGGAGAGAGAGAGGGGAGAAGAAAAAGAGGGGAGAGAGAGAGAGGGGAGATGGGGGGGGGGGGGGTAAGCCAAGGAAAGAAACAGAATAAAAAAAGGAATAAAACTCAACCCGGGGAGAGCGGGGGGGGGGGGGGGAGAAAGAGAGAGAGGGGTGGAGGGACAGACACATAGA
>CM054162.1:3901880-3916880 GCA_028751875.1 Rapana venosa
CAAACAATAATAGAAAAGTGTCAGATAACGGTACTTAATAAAAACTAACTTTAACATACTACAAAAACTGAATTATCGGACTTCTTATCAATCCTAACACAATGTCCAACAGTAACAATGGTTCAGACAAAATCTGATCCAGTGACAAACTTGGTACAGCGGGTAAAAATGCTTTTAAATGTCCACAATAAAAAATAACATGACTATTGGTAATCTTCTCCCCACAAATACATCTTTCACGTATTTTGTCCTGAAAGCATTTAGTTTAAATCTGTACATAAGGGATAACATATTTCTACGATTATACCAACCACAAACTTTGTTAGAAATGAAAGCATTCCGAAAATCTACAATATTGCTGGTACCGCCATTATAAAGACAATAGCCAGAATCATATATTTTCTTTGTGAAGTGCTTCCAGCAAGCGTTTTGTAGCAAGCTGTATCCCTCATGCAGAGATAAGGCAACGTTTATTTCACAAGAACTATTTTTATTTCTCGCTCCATATGTTGCAAGACTGTCAACTTTTTCATTTAAAAAGATACCAGTGTGTGAGGGAACCCAACAGAAAGTAATAGTACTACCTCTTAAAATTAAAAAGTGTACCAGATGCCTGATTTCAAAGATTATGTCTTTTCTTACTTTAACAGTAGAATGTTTTAAAGCATGTAAAACAGATTTAGAATCAACACACAAAAGTATGTTGAATATGTCTTTAGGGAAGTCAAGTACATAATACAGTGCCAACACTATAGCAGTTAGCTCAGCTGTAAATATAGATTTATTTTTTCCCAGGTTGACAGCTCGTTCTACTTTTAATGATGGAATAACGAAAGCCGCGCCAGCCTCGTTAGAATTTAGAACGGACCCATCAGTATAGATTTATAGATTCTATCCATGTGTACTTCCTTGGAGTCTAGCATTTCAATTTGTAATAACTTTTCATAGAATTGTCCGACTTGCAATTTCTTTTTATTTTATTGAACAGCCTTTTCATTTCACATCAATCACAAATCAACAACTAAACATTGACCTCAGGCGCTATGTCACTCATTGTGGGGTGGAGGGTCACCTCACGAGCAAAACAACTGACGTCACATGACGAAGATGGATAACACAAAGGCTCACACCTTCAGACTTCCTAGAGAGAGTCGAAATGGGGAGGGGGGTGGGAGGGGATCAGGGAAAGTAGAGAGGGGGAGGGGGGTTATAGAGTGTAACTTAGTGGGTAGTATTTAAAAAAATTAAAAAACATAATAAATATTTTTTTAATTCAATTGAAAAATGCTAGTGGTTAGGACGTTTCCAGGAGTTAAGTAGCCGAGTAAAATGAAAAACCAGCAACAGCAAGAAGAAAAAAGCAGCAAACTATGTCACACAACCAACCTTGTCATTGCTTATGCAACATACGACTGAGAGGTCACAGTGACGTCACTACTCTGTATATGTGTGGGGGAAGGGGGGTCACACACAGTTCAGAGCTCTCTCTTCCCCCCCTTCTCTCTCTCTCTCTCTCTCTCTCTCTCACTCTCTCTCTCTCTCTCTCTCTCTCTCTCTCTCTCTCTCTCCAACACACACACACACACACGCACGCACGCACGCACGCATGGTACAGACGTGGTATGTACACGTACTTCCGAAGTTTTAATTATCAGAATGTTGTCATCTTCTTTGTCTTCCTCGCTGTTTTGTAGCTATGTTGTTCCCATTCCATTTGTTCGTCTGTGCTTTTCTGTCTTCAAGAGAGAGTGGTGTGTGCTTTGTGTGTGTGTGTGTGTGTGTGGTGTGTGTGTGTGTGTGTGTGTGAAAGTCAAGGTCAATTTATTATTTTCAGATTGTACATTGTATAAGCAGCGTATTTACTTTTGTTCATCAAACCCCTCTATCTAGAACAAAACAAAAGGATTAATATATATATATATATTATATTTATATATATATATATATATTATATATATATATATATATATATATATATATATGCATACTTAAAATAAAACCCTAATCAGTTATAAACCATACTAATCAAACAAGAGAAAACAATACTATATGCATACATAAAATTTTTTAACCCTACGCAATGTTAAAACCATACCAATCAAACAAAGAAAAATTATTCTAAAAATATTTCCACCATAAAATAAACAAACAACAACAAAACCCAACCAAACCAAACAAACAAAACAAAAAAGACACCCCCCTCCCCACACGCGCGCGCGCGCGCACACACACACACACACACACACACATTAAATTATGGTAGAGTAACCAGAATCCTTGATATTCCTACTCATAAACCCAGTGCCATTGATTTAGCTTTGATATCTCTAGGGTTATCAATTAATTGCACCTGGAATGTTGAAGACTGTCTCGGAAGTGATCATTTTCCTATTACATTGTCATTTGAGGATCTTGCCACATCAGAACTACCACATAATTATAGAAGATAAAATCCCTCAATTCATATACAAACTGGCTAACTGGAGTACTTTTCAATCATTTCTGCAAGCTATTGATATTGAAGCGATTGCAGAGGATGATGTTGATAATTTCTATTCAAATTTTGTGGCAAAGTTCATGCTTGCAGCTGAGTTTTCCATCCCCAAACGCAAAACCAGCAAGAATGGAAAGCGATCAGGCAATAGATGGTGGACTAAAGCATGTGAAGAAGCAGTAAACTATAAAAAGGAACAGCACAAAACATGGTTAAAAGATCAATCAGAACAAAACGTTATTTGCATGAAATGTGCTAAATGTCATTGTAAAAAAGTATATGCTCAGGCAAAAAACAAGTATTGGACAGAATTCTGTACAAATGAAGTATCAGAATCCAAGGACTTACATAAAGTTTGGAAGAAAGTTACTGAAATAAAGAATGGATTTCAACTCCCATCATATCCAATCAAGTTTGAAAATAAAAGATTTCCAAGTACAGTTGAAAAAGCAGAAGCCTTTATCACAATGTTTTCAAAAAATAGTTCATCCTAAAAGCTTCAGTCGGACTTCAAAAGTAATGACTCAGAAAAACTAAACAAATCAGAAAATCCATCATCATATAATGTCGATTATTTGAATGCTCCCTTTCAATATGACGAATTTATTGAAACGTTAGATTCGTTTTCACATAACAAGACAGCAGTTGGTCCCGATGGTATATCTTATTAAATGTTGACCCATATGCCTTTAAAATGGAAAAGGCTACTTTTTTCATTTTTCCAAAATTGTTCGATAAATGGCACTCTTCCTAATAATTATCTGGAGGCAGTCGATAGTAGTTCCAATTCTTAAGAAAGGTAAGATGCGGCCATCAGTAGATAGTTATAGACCAATTGCCCTTACTTCCCAAGTGGGTAAAGTAATGGAAAAAAATTATACATAAGCGTCTGTTTCATTATTGTGAAAAGAATGATGTTGTTCTAACCAATCAGGCTGGCTTTCGAAAGGGAAGATGTACTTCTGATCACTTAGTTAAATTAACCCATCACATTAAAAAACAATTTTCCAGAAGAAAAAGCGTATTAGCCACATTCTTTGACGTGAAGAAAGCTTATAGAGTCTGTCATAAACAATTGTTGCATAAATTGAAGCAAATTGGTTTCAATGGAATGTTATATAAATATCTTACAAATTTTTTATCTGATAGATCAATTTGTACTAAACTGGGTCCAGTGTACTCATGTTTAAGTCTATTGATTTAGGTATTCCGCAGGGATCAGTGCTTGCCCCAATTTTGTTCTCTATTCTTGTACATGACCTTCCTAGTTGTTTGTCAACTGATACACAAGTTGTTCAGTATGCTGATGATGTCCCTATATGGATAAATACTTCAGCTCGGAAAAACACCATAAAAAGAGTTATCAATCATCTTGAAAAAGTATATCAAGACGAGCTTAATAAATTCTGTAGCTTTATGAATGAGAATAAATTAGAATTATCTGCAGAAAAAACATGTCTGGTGCTCTTTAATAATGGTGAAAACCCATCAAAATTACCAATCCTGAAATTAGAGGGAACAGTGCTTAAGTATAAACCAGATGTCAAATTCTTAGGTGTAATTTTAACTAGAAAGCTGAGCTGGAAGATGCACATCAACCAGTTAATATCTGAGGCTAGGAAAAGACAACTTTTTTTTTAAATAATAAGTTCTCAGCCATGGAGCCAAGATACCAAGACACTGATACATTTGGCTCAATCTTTAGTATGCTCAAAATTAATCTATGAACAAGAAATTTATTTTTCTGCTGCAGATTATCTTCTTAAAAAATTACAAAGTATAGACAGTGAAGCCATAAAATTAGCACTTGGTGTTCCAGTCCATGCTAACATAACTAATACTTATAAAGAAGCACAGTTACTCTCTCTTTCTGGTTAACGAAGATTAGCCATATTAAAGTATGTGATTTGAAGTCTCTCTGTTCCAAATTCAGTAAAAGGGGAAATTCTTATGAATCAAGACACTGATTATCCAAAACGAACAAGCAATATTTCATTTCTGCTGTCAATTAAAAGTTATACAGATTCATTAATGAAAGACATTGGTATCGACCTATCAACAATTCCAATTTTTCCAATGGTTCCTCAAATGCCTCCTTGGGAACATATATCAGTTAACTTTGACACTGACTACACGGATGTAAAAAAGAATGAAGATCCAAATTTGCTCACTATTAATGTAAAAAGTCACATTGAAAGCAATTATGCTAATTATTTAAAAGTGTATACTGATGGATCTGTACTGGAATCAGGAAGAAATGGGGCAGCATTTGTGATTCCTGTTTTAAAAGTACAAAAATCATTTCATTTAGGAAAACATTTTTATATTTTTACGTGTGAATTGTTTGCAATCCTTATGGCCTTGAATTTATTGTCAAATACTGCGCTTGATATTCACCACATTGTTTTTTGCGTTGACTCAAAAGCAGTATTGATGGCACTAAAGCACTGGCAGGGGAACATAAGGAAAGATATTGTATTTGAGATAAAGTTCTTGATGCATTTTATTGCAAGCAGAGGCATACACATAACATTTTGCTGGGTCCCTTCTCACTGTGGAATCTATTGGAATGAGCTGGTTGATTCTTTAGCAAAACAAGTTGCCTCTGATTGCAACAATGAAACGTTTGATTCCAATCTCGCATTGTCCTCGCATGAAATTAATGCTAAATTGATGAATTGTATGCATTCCAAAATGAAGAAAACACACTTTGAAAACATTTCTTGCTCACGGAAAGTAGACATAATAATATCTAAAATGAGGCTTAATACATGGAACACCAAATACTCTAAAATATGACATGTTGCTGTTCTCAATCTCTTTCAATCCACCATTTATTGTTTGATTGCCCAATCCTAACTGACCTGTTTAAAAGGAAAGGAATAGATATTCATTAAAAAAAATATGCCACTGTTCAAGAAGTTTTATATGACTCTCAGCAGTTCATAACATCAGTTGCTGAGATTATATATTCTTCCCCAGTAAGACCGCTACTGTAGATAGTTGTGAGAATATAAATATACGTACATTAAAGAGAGAGAGAGAGAGAGAGAGAGAGAGGAGAGAGAGAGAGAGAGAGAGAGAGAGAGAGGGAGATGTTGGTTTGAATGCGGGTGTTGTTCCTTACCACAAGTAGTGAATGGACATTAAACAAAAACAAACAAACAAACAAACCACGCACGCACAAACACACACCACACGCGCGCGCGCGCACACACACACGCACACACACACAACACACACAACACACACAACACACACACAAAACCACCAAAACCCTACAAACAACTGAACAAAGCAATCAAAAAAAAATAAACAAACAAGAACCACAACAAGCAACAACAAAAAACACACACACACACACAACAACCACACACACCACACAAAACACACACACACACATGCAGACACAACAAGTGTGTGTGTTTGTGTGTGTGTGTGTGTGTTGTGTGTGGTGTGTGTGTGTGTGTGTGAAGGTATATGTCAGGATGTTGTCTCTTCTTCATCTTCGCTGTTCTATTGGACTAGGTTTTCGTTTTCATTCTATCGTCATCACGTGTGCTTATCTGTCTTGAGCAAAAGCTGTATCATTGTGCGTGTGTGCGTGTGCGTTTTGTGTGTGGGGTGTGTGTAAGGAGAGGGGGCCAGTCATTTGTGTATGTGTAAGGGGAGGGGGGCGGTGCCTGCGTGTGTGTGTGGGGGGGGGGGGGGGGGTCAACGGTTGTACGCGCGTGCACATGCAGTGTGTGTGTGTGTGTGTGTGTGTGTGTGTAGTGTAAATGTGTAGTGTAGCGAGCATGCACATGCGCAGGCATGTGTGTGTAAGAGAGAGAGAGAGGACAATACATTCACAGATAGATAGTTAAAACAGGATACTGGAGTAAGCGCTAATGATAATATAGATATACAGTCTAGAAAAAACCCAAACACATTGCAAGTATAGTCAGTTTTGCAGTGTGCTACATTCAAAATCCAGTGATGTTATCTTTCATCACGGTCGTGATATCTATTTTGTTTTCAAATAGCAACTGCACTCCCTAACCAACACGATATCAGCTTTATCAGCAAACAGTTTATTGTTTCTATTATCTTATGCGACTCTCTTTTTTTTTAGTTCAATTGACTTCGTGCACATTTCAGTCTTTCTTCTTCTTCTTCTTCTTCTTCTTCTTTAAAGGAACAGCCTGGACGTACATCGTTTTCTGTTATCTCAATAGAGGCAGCCGTACTTCATGCTATGAAAACCCAAAGTGAATGCTTCGTGCTGTTTCTCTGGCAAGAGAGGAATGGAACACTCAAACCCACAACAAACTCTTTCAGATGTGCACAAACCTGAGGTAACCTAAGGACTGGCCAAGACTGTCCCACAGGGAACAGTACAAGGAGGGAGACGAAGAGGTAGACAGAGAAACCGATGGGAAGACAGCATCAGAGAGTGAATTGGCCTTGAGAGGAACGACAGACTCAAACCCACGACTTTATTGACCTGAGGGATTGAATTCAAATGGTCTTGACCACTCGTCTTTAGGTTGGGGGTTTGGGGGTTTTGCTGGGGGGTTTTTTCGTTGTTGTTTTTTGCATGATGATCAATGACAAAGAGGATGACGTAATGCTGCTGCTGTGGAAGTGCATATGCTTTGAGACTACTTGACAAGATTGATCTCTACGCTTACTATCATATCATATCTATATCTATTCTCTCTCTCTCTCTCTCTCTCTCTCTCTCTCTCTCTCTCTCTCTATATTATATATATATATATATTATATATATATATATAATATATATATATATATAATATATATATATATATATTTATTTATTATATATATGTATATATATATACCGGCTTCAACCGGGTCCGAGAGATACAGACACCTGCAGTGTTGGTCAGGTAATTTGAGCAACACTCTCAACCTGGCATCCCTAAAGTGGTTAACTACTCGGCTATAACGTTCATCTCAATGATTTTTTTTTTATTATATAGATTTATACAGTTTAACCTGAACTTTAACCATTCACTAGTAACAATTGTGATATTGCCTCTGTGCTTGGCGAGGTTATAGACAGTGCGACTGCACTCTGTTATCTAGTGTGATTCGGGGTTTTTTCACTCAGGAGATTGTTTCGTGCATATATCAGCAAAAAGACACCTATATGCTTGCGCATGCGTAGGCTGTAGTATAACAACATATGTTTTGTCTCTTCAAAATGATAACGAGAATACTGATAAGAGTCAGGTGAGGATGACAAAGGGGCAGACAATCAGCAGTATTATTAGTATGGTTAGATTAGAACAACGTCCAGTGATGTTATTGAGTTTCAGTGTTCAGCAACCAGTTCATGAGTGCCTTCTATGTTTGACGAGCCTAGCTACATTTTGGTCATAGATACAGGTATCTGTGCTGTCAGTGTGTTGTTATTGTTGTTGTTGTTGTTGTTGTTGTTGCTGCTGCTGCTGCTGCTGCTAATACTGCGAACAATTTTCAAAGTACTTTTCGCATTTTACTGTTTATTGGTCGATCTCGGGTCTTTTTTTTAATATATATATAAAAACAGGTAAGCATCTGGGCTGTCAGTGTTGTTGTTGTCTTCGATTTACGTCTGTTCACTCTCAGTGATATTAGACGAGAGAGAAAAATATACAAGGGGTGTATGAGAATTGAGGTGGTGTTGGAGGCCCTTCTGAAAAATGCGAAGGGGGAAAAGTAGTCTAATCATGAAAAGAAACCGTGCAAAGCAAAAGATACACACAAAAAAGCGAAACAAAAACATAAAAAGTGATTAACGTTAATGAAACTATAACAAATGTTCTGTAGGACTATGCCAGAGACCTTTTGCAATAATTATCAAGTGCCAAATTCAAATTATTGAATATGCTTCTAAAGGAGTTTTCAGAAAATTGGGGGTAAAAAAGCTTTTGTATTCTTAATTCAAATATTATATGAGTATTAGAAATATTCTAAACCACATAGACATTTACTGTTTCTACTGAATTTGGTTACGAATGCATTAAGTTTTATTCTATAAAACAAACTATTCCCTCTTCTTGCTGTGGAGATATTTGAGCAAGCCTTAGGGCTGTCAGTGTGTTGTTACTGTTGTTGCTGTTGCTGCTGCTCCTGCTACTACCGCTGCTCTTGTTGCTTATGTTAACACTGCCAACAAGTCACTCAGTGTTTCTCCCATTAATTTATTGTTTATTGGTCGAGCTCGTTTTATTTAAAAATATAAAAACAGGTATATATATATATATATATATATATATATATATATATATAAGCGCTTCGATTTGTTTATTTTACAAGATTCAGCGCTATATAAATTCCATATAATTAAAAATTAAATATGTACTATCATGGTGTTGTTATTATTGTTGCTGTTGCTGCTGCTGCTGCTGCTGCTGCTGCTGCTGCTGCTGCTCATACTGCTCATACTTCTAATGCTGCTAGGAATTCCCTCTTTTCTATCCAACTTGTTATTTCAGCCTTGTTCTTATGCTTCCTGTCATCACCTCCCTCTTGTCTATTTTCTGCTTTCTTGCTCCATTCTCTGGCCTTTATTTCCCTGAAAGATAACAATCCTCTCACAAACCCAAGTCGGATGTGCTGGGCTGGGCCTGACTTGTCAGGCGCTTAACGGCAGCGTGACGCATTTTTGCTCCTGTGAGAGACAACAGTAGTTGCCGTGTGAGGGCTCAGCGAGGAAGAAGAAGAATCTACAGCACATCAGCCTGATCAGTCATTTATTTATTTTTTTATTTATTCTTTTATATCGAAGATAATGGAATAAGCCATTATGTGCTTTTTTACATCCAGTCCCTGTGTGTATGCGGTTTTGTCAATTTTGTCATCCGTTCCTATCAGCACATAATGGCCTACTTTTACGAAAAGCGGAACAGGATGTAACGTGTGCGCAAGATGTTCTACATGCGTTCGAACACGGGGCCTCGGTTTATAGTCTCATCCGAAGGCCATCAGGTGATGAGGGAGACAGAGTGTATAGCCCGCATGATCCCCAGGGTGCTAAGGAGAGAGGACATTCCACAAGAATAACAACAACAGTAAACACGCACGCACGCGCGCGCGCGCGCACGCACACACACGCATGCACATATACACCCTATCTCTCTCTCTCTCTCTCTCTCTCTCTCTCTCTCTCTCTCTCTCTCTCGCGCGCGCGCGCGCGCGCGCGCTTTCTCTCTCATATCACTCAAACCAAACTATTATAAATACCCGTGTTGTTTCCGGTTTAATTTACTTATTTCATCGACAAATGAAAGTGTGTTGAATAATTTGGCATTATACATTTATACAGCCATAAAAGGTCTGGATGATGCTGTATCCTAAGCTACTTTATAATATAATAATTGTGCTTTGGTGTTTATATTTTCCGATTGATAATGCCCCGATTTACATAATAATTATGTTAAGTTTCATGCCCACCCCTTCAGTTGGGGGCTATGGCCTAATCTGAATAAACATTTCGCATTCGCATTCTCATATCACTCATATTCTCTCACCCTATCTTTTTTTCACATTTTATTCCAGGTCACATCACAATCCATCCCTAAACCCTCAACCAACCAACCAGCCAGCCATGACAACAAAATCCCACCACCACCCCCCACCTCCCCAGCAAACCACCGCCCAGTCCCCCACACACTGCCCCTGCTGTCAGTCCCTGTGCCTGGGCGCTAGTCTCTTACCCTGCGGACACATCCTCTGCCGAAGATGTCTCCGCAGCATCCTGCAACTCTCACGCGCTGACGTCTGCTGTCCGCAATGCGGAGAATCACTACGCCTTCCCAAAGACAAGGCCCTGACCGTTCGAGCCTTGATCCAGCAGCACGTGAAGGCAGACCCCGCGATGGATTACCTAGTCTTGCAGGACCTGGGGAAAGCCGGAGACATCCGCTGTCTGAATTGCAAAAACAAAACGGCTTCCAACGTGTGCTTGGATTGTCAAGACTATTATTGCGAAGTCTGTTCCGCGAATCACCTTCGAGGTCAGAATGGAACAGATCACGTGTTGTTCCCCTTGCCGCGAGCTCTTCAGAACGCTTCTTCTTCTTCTTCTTCTTCTGCTTCTGCTTCTGCTTCTTCTGCTTCTGCTTCTTCTGCTTCTGCTGCTTCTTCTGCTTCTATTTCTGCTTCTTCTTCTGCTTCTTCTTCTTCTCGTTTCATCTCCTCATCTACGATCTCGAGTTCGTCTCTCCTAAAATCGTTGCCTGCTCTCCCTTGTGTATCAATGCTTGTGGACAGTAGACGTAGCTATGACGTAGATCTTCGCCAGCAGTCACGTGATGCGTCACGTGACACGTCAGGAGGAAGAGAAGGAGGGGGAAGAGAAGGAGGAGGAGGAGGAGGAGGGAAGGGGTTTGAGGGATGGGTGAAGAAAGAAACGGAACTGCTAGAAGAAGCCTGTCATGGTCATGAAGACATGGAAACCACCCTGGAAGAAATCCTCTGCTTAGTAGGCCAGATGTTGACCAAGGTGAAAAACCATCGGAGACTGCTGCAAGCTTACAAACATCTACCCCTTTCCAGCCTCGCCCCTGCTCAAGATCTGAGCTCTGACGTCGGAGATTCTGATGACGTCAGCATGGAGGTTTTGGAGAAACGTCTTCGTGACGTCAGAGAAGATCATCATTGTCCTGACGTCAGCATGTTGAAGAAGATCATGATGCAGTTTACAAGATTGGAGCAGCCTAGCTCTTCAGGTATGCAGTGACTTCATTTTTAGAGAGCGAGGATGGATGTGTGTGTGTGTGTGTGTGTGTGTGGTGTGTGTGGTGTGTGTGTGTGTGTGTGTGTGTGTGTGTGTGTGTGTGTGTGTGTGGTGTTGTGTGTGTGTGAGTGTGTGTGTGTGTGTGTGTGTGTGTGTGTGTGTGTGTTGTGTGTGTGGTTGTGTCGTGCGTGCGTGCAACGACGAGAGGAATGACAATGACAAAAAGGATGACAATGACAACGGTGATTATGATGATTACGACGATATGATAAGGTTTTTTACGGTGAAAATGATGATGATAAATGTGAATGTCATTGTGATGTAGTCATGGTGATGGTGTGTGCCTTTGCTAATGATGCTGTTGTTGTTGATCTTGATGATGAAGGTGTTGCTGCTGATTATGAAATCGTCACCATCGTCTTCACCTTCATCTTCATCATCATTATCATCATCATTATCATCTTAATCTTCATCGACATCATCGTCGTCGTCATCATCATCACCATCATTGTCATCATCATCATCATAATCATCAAATGTCACCATCATCATCATCTTCTTTTTCATCTTCACCTCCATCAGTATGACACTTACCTTTATCATTATTCACAGAAGAAGAAGACAAAGCAGACTCTCCCCTCGCTCACCACGAAAAGACAACTCCTCCTCCCCGGCCCCCTCCTCCTCCTCCTCCTCCTCCTAATCCCCTCTCGTCTTCAACCACCACCACCACCACCACCACACCACCTCTACCTCAAACCTCACCCACTCCTCAAGAAGACACCCTACCTACCCTCGCACCCCGGGTGGATGTGATGACGACCAGCCCACTACTGGACTACGAGCTGTCCCCGAAAGCTGCCCAGGACAGACGCAACCCCATGATCACCGTCATGGTCTGCCTCCCGGACAACAGGCTGGTGATGATCGACGACAACAACCACAAGGTCAAGGCCATGAACCTGCTCCCTCCCAGATCCCTGGCCACCTCCCCAGACATCCCCGAAGCCATGTGGGACCTGGCGGCCTTGTCTGAAGACCTCGTGGGCGTCACCACTGACAAGCCCCTCATCTACCTCCTGAGGGTGACCCCAGAGTCGCTGGAGGTGGAGAGGCGGGTCCGCACTGTCCGGCAGTACGACGGCATAACTGGACACCGGGAGGGACTGCTGATCGTCTGCTGCGGGCAGTCTTCTCAAGGTCCGGCTTCCGTGGACGTGGTGAGCCGAGAGGGTGAGGTGGTGAGAACCCTGAGCTGTGTCCGCCTGGACGTGCCTCTCTTCATGTGCCCCTCAGGGGAGCAGCACGTTCTGGTGTCCGACTGGGGTCTGGACGTGGTCCACAAGGTGGAGGTGAGCTCGGGGAAGGTGGTTCGATCCTTCAGCTACGCCCACATGATGCATCCCCTGCAGGTGTGCGAGGATGAGGACGGGAACGTGTTCGTGGTGTGCGGCAATGTCCAGTGCGTGATGGTCAGGAGCCCGGCTGGAGGCTGGAGACGGCTGCTGACCACGTCCCAGCACAGTGACCCCGGGAAAAGCTTCCCGCGCGGCGTGTGCAGAACCAGGGCTGGTCACCTGGTGGTGTCGTGGGGGGACAGGAAGAACGACGCTGGAAGCTGCAGCGTGGTGGTCTGCTACACGCTGACCTAGACACTGGAGAGAAAGAGTGTGGTGGTCTGCTACACGCTGACCTAGACACTGGAGAGCTGCAGTGTGCTGGTCTGCTGCAGGCTGACCTAGACACTGGAGAGCTGCAGTGTGGTGGTCTGTTACACGCTGACCTAGACACTGGAGAGAAAGAGTGTGGTGGTCTGCTACACGCTGACCTAGACACTGGAGAGCTGCAGCGTGGTGGTCTGCTACACGCTGACCTAGACACTGGAGAGCTGCAGTGTGATGGTCTGCTACACGCTGACCTAGACACTGGAGAGCTGCAGTGTGGTGGTCTGCTACACGCTGACCTAGACACTGGAGAGAAAGAGTGTGGTGGTCTGCTACACGCTGACCTAGACCCTGGAGAGAAAGAGTGTGGTGGTCTGCTACACGCTGACCTAGACACTGGAGAGCTGCAGCGTGGTGGTCTGCTACACGCTGACCTAGACACTGGAGAGCTGCAGTGTGGTGGTCTGCTACACGCTGACCTAGACACTGGAGAGCTGCAGCGTGGTGGTCTGCTACACGCTGACCTAGACACTGGAGAGCTGCAGTGTGGTGGTCTGCTACACGCTGACCTAGACACTGGAGAGCTGCAGTGTGGTGGTCTGCTACACGCTGACCTAGACACTGGAGAGAAAGAGTGTGGTGGTCTGTTACACGCTGACCTAGACACTGGAGAGAAAGAGTGTGGTGGTCTGCTACACGCTGACCTAGACACTGGAGAGAAAGAGTGTGGTGGTCTGCTACACGCTGACCTAGACACTGGAGAGAAAGAGTGTGGTGGTCTGTTACACGCTGACCTAGACACTGGAGAGCTGCAGTGTGCTGGTCTGTTACACGCTGACCTAGACACTGGAGAGCTGCAGTGTGGTGTGGTCTGTTACACGCTGACCTAGACACTGGAGAGAAAGAGTGTGGTGGTCTGCTACACGCTGACCTAGACACTGGAGAGCTGCAGTGTGGTGGTCTGCTACACGCTGACCTAGACACTACAGAGCTGCAGTGTGGTGGTCTGCTACACGCTGACCTAGACACTGGAGTGCTGCAGTGTGCTGGTCTGTTACACGCTGACCTAGACACTGGAGAGCTGCAGTGTGCTGGTCTGCTACAGGCTGACCTAGACACTGGAGAGCTGCAGCGTGCTGGTCTGTTACACGCTGACCTAGACACTGAAGACAACGAGAGTGTGCAGAAAGAGTGTGTAGAAAATGGATCCAGAAGAAAATTTGATGAGGTAAAGAATTACAGGATATTCTCAAAATGTCTATTTTGTTCTGGAAAGCAATAAAATGTTTTCTAAAGTATATTATTATGAATGGCTGAACTTCGTCAAGTTTCATGCATTGTTAAGTACAAGTTTGAACAGAAAAGAGCTCGTAAGCCTAACAAAGTTTATAAAAGATTATGTGAAACTGTATAAGGTAGCAAAGTTTATTTCGATTTGTTGAAACTGTTAACACTTTGCAGATGGATATTCTGTTCTTTGTTGTTGTTGCTGCTGCGTGTGTTGTGTGTGTTGTGTGTGTGTGTGTGTGTGGTGTGTGTGTGTGTGTGTGTGTGTGTGTGTGTGTGTGTGTGTGTGTGTGTGTATGTGTGAGTGTGTGCGTGTGTCTGTGTGTGTGTGTATGTGTGTGTCTGCGTGTGTGTCTGTGTGTGTCTGTGTCTGTGCGTCTATGACTCTGTGTGTGTGTGTGTGTGTATGTGTGTGTGTGTGTGTGTGTGTGTGTGTGTGTGTGTGTGTGTGTGTTGTGTGTGTGTGTGTGTGTGTGTGTGTGTGTGTATTGTTCTTCTTCTTCTCATGGTCGTGGTGGTGGTTTCTCATGTTGGATGGCGATTTTTCTGAGCTTGATTGTTTTGAATTGAAAATGCAATGGAATAGAATAAAATGCATTAAGATGTTGGTTTCTGTTTGTTTTGTTTCTTTCTTTGGAGGGAGTGGGGGGGGCGGGTGGGGAGATGTATGTCATGTCAAAATATACTTGAACCATCCCACGAATGTTATTACAAAATGGGATTTACTGTCGTTGAGATTTCAAGTAGGCAATACTGATTGGAAATCCGCAGAGAGGTCAAAGGTGAGCAACGCGATCTTCGCCCAGTTAACAAAATCAGCTAGGTCA
>CM054162.1:3926880-3959380 GCA_028751875.1 Rapana venosa
CCCCCGTCCCTCCTCGGATTTTACGTGGTGGCCAACGGCTGCAACATCGCCTGGTGTTTCTTGTTCGATCGCGGCTACCTCATCGCATCTTGCGCTGCCTCGATCGTCATGTCCGTTTTGCTGGTCACTGCTTTGGCCGTTTCGTACCTGAGTCTGCACTCTGGATATGTAGACCTTCTTCGTCAGAAACGGGAATTCGAAGTCTGGCTTGTGCGCGGGCTGGTCCACAACGGCTTAGCTGTCTACGCGACGTGGGTGAGCGTGGCCAGCCTCATCAACATGGCGATGGCGTTGGCCTACCAGACGGGAAGTGACGTCAGCGTGGCGATGTCGTCCACGATAGCTCTGGGGGTACTGGCGTTGGGGATGGGGGTGCTGGGGTTGGTGGACGTGTGTCTCTTGGACAGGTACTCTAGGTACACGCTGACGCCCTACGTGGTGGTGGGGGTCAGTCTGCTGGCCGTGCTGCTGAACAACTGGCGACCCGGGGAGACCAACAGCCTGTTCGCGCTGGTGCTCTGCGCTCTGGCAGCAGGGCTGTTCCTGCTGAAGGTCGTGGTGAGCGTCCTTCGCCACGTGAGGGAGAGAAGGGAGGTGGAGGAGTGAGGAAATAACACACAGGCAGGCAGGCAGGCAGGTAGGTAGACAGGCAAGCAGGTAGACAGACAGGTAGACAGGCATACACACTTGAGCGCTTTGATTTGTTGCTTTACAAGATTCAGCGCTATATAAATTCCATACATCACATGCAGTGATGCGCGTGCTTGCACGCACGCATGCACACACACATTCAGGCTCGTCTAATATCACTTTAAGTGAACAGACGTAAAATTGAAGACACACACACATCCAGGAGTGAAAAACTAACACACACACATAAATACGTGCGTGCGCACATACATACACACATGCACACATACACACATACACACACACACGCACTGATGCGCGCGCTTGCACGCACGCATGCACACACACACATTCAGTTTCGTCTAATATCACTTTAAGTGAACAGACGTAAAATTGAAGACACACACACATCCAGGAGTGAAAAACTAACACGCACACACACATAAATACGTGCGCGCGCACATACATACACACATGCACACATACACACATACACACACACGCACTGATGCGCGCGCTTGCACGCACGCATGCACACACACATTCAGTTTCGTCTAATATCACTTTAAGTGAACAGACGTAAAATTGAAGACACACACACATCCAGGAGTGAAAAACTAACACACACACACATAAATACGTGCGCGCGCACATACATGCACACATGCACACATACACACATACACACACACGCACTGATGCGCGCGCTTGCACGCACGCATGCACACACACACATTCAGTTTCGTCTAATATCACTTTAAGTGAACAGACGTAAAATTGAAGACACACACACACATCCAGGAGTGAAAAACTAACACACACACACATAAATACGTGCGCGCGCACATACATACACACATGCACACATACACACACACACACACACACATACACACCACGACCACCACACAACACAACACAACACAACACAATGAAAGAAAGAAACAATCAAAAACCAAACAAAAACAAACAAAAAAGACCTGAAAAACGCTGAGATGGTGTGTTTAGTTTCTGTCTTTTGTGTTTCTCCTTTTTCCGCCTTCTTGGCTTTTTTGTGGGTTTTTTAAATTTTATTTTGTTTTGTTTTGACTGCTATGACTGGATATAATAATACAACGATACAGAAAGGCAACAACACTATCAGCAAGAACTGAAGATGATGCTGAAGAGGCGAGCAGACTTTGGAGTTATTTGTGTGTGTGTGTGTGTGTGTGTGTGTGTGTGTGTGTGTGTGTGTGTGTGTGTGTGTGTGTGTGTGTGTTTGTGTGTGTGTGTGTGTGTGAGTGTGTGTGTGTGTGTGTGTGTGTGTGTGTGTGTGTTTGTGTGTGTGTGTGTGTGAGTGTGTGTGTGTGTGTGTGAGTGTGTGTGTGTGTGTGTGAGTGTGTGTGTGTGTGTGTGTGAGTGTGTGTGTGTGTGTGTGTGTGAGTGTTGTGTGTGTGAGTGTGTGTGTGTGTGTGTGTGTGTGGTGATGTGTGTGTGTGTGATGTGTGTGGTGTGTTGTGTGTGTGTGTGTGTGTGTGTGTGTGTGTGTGTGGTGTGTGTGTGTGTGTGTGAGTGTGTGTGTGTGCGTGTGTGGTGTGTGTGTGTGTGGGTGTGGTGTTGTTGGTGGTGGTGGTGGTGGTGGTGGTGAAGATGCTGGGTTGTTTCGGGGGGGGGGGGGGGAGGGGTTGAGGGGGGTGAGGATGGGGGTGTGGAGATGAGTGAAATGGAAAATGTTTAATGTTATCTTTCTCCGTGTCTTTGTCTTTCTGTGTGTCAACCTCTCTATTTGTGTCTCTATCTGTCTGTCTTTCTGTCTGCCTCTCTCTCTCTCTCTCTCTCTCTCTCTCTCTCTCTCTCTCTCTCTCTCTCTCTCTCTCTCTCTCTCTCTCTCTCTCTCTCTCTCTCTCTCTCTCTCTCTATCTATCTATCTATCTATCTATCTATCTCTCTACTTTCTATCGATCTTTCTTATTATATTTTATATAATAATTTGTATACTATAGTAATGTATGCATATGCATGTATTTTTTGCCATGGTGTGTGTATGTGTGTGGTGGGGAGGGGAGGGTGCGCGCGCGCGCGCGCGCGTGTGTGCGTGTGTGTGTGTGTGTGTGTGTGTGTGTGTTGTGTGGTGTCTGTGTGTGTGTGTGTGTGTGTACAAACCACCATACATATGTACTTACGTATGTGTCTATTTATTGTACATGAGGAAGGCAGCTGTCTCAACCACATGCGTAGTGATATTCAATACATCGTCGTCGTCGAACGCTCAGACAGCAACTACTGTTGTCTGTCATAGGAGCGAAAATGCTTTGCGCTGCTTCCGTTAAGCGCCTGTCAAATCAGGCCCAGCGCTTCAAACTTTGACGTGGAAGAGAATTGTTATCTTTTTAGTCTTGAGAAAGCGACCAGACAAACCTCAGTATGGCTAGGGGGCAGAAAGACCGCGTCGGAATAAGCTAAAGCAAGTTAAGCAGCGTCGAACGTGGTTACCACTTGAATGGGTGATCGTTTGCGCGCCTTGGCTTCAGTACAGTCCCCCAGTTCACCCAGCTGTAAATGGGTACCTGCCCTCTTTAGGGTCAGGGGTGGTAAAGCAGCGAGGGAGAGGGGAGATGGTCGCCGCCCTCAATATGCTGGTCCCTTGAGAAGTTGAGGTCTCTGACGCCTCGCTCCACTACGACCTTATAGGTTATTGGACACCTATACCTTACATTTTATATATATATATGTATGTATATATATTACACAATGTGACACTTCCGTGATAAAACGGGAAGGAAATTCTATTACAATGTGCAAAGTTGTTTTCGGTTTTATTTATTCGGGGTTTTTTGTTATTTTTGTTTGTTTGTTTATTTAGTGTTGTTATAGAGTGATAAAGTCTGTTTGCTTGATGTTAAATAAAAGGAAGGATTGCTGAAAAACAGATAATTAAAATGTTGTTGCTAATTTGAAATTGCGCGGCTGACGTGGTTTGTCTGTCTCTCTGTTTGTCTGACTGTCTATCTGACTGTCTGTCTGCATGTATGCCTATCTGTATGTATTTGTTTATCAGTCAGGTTTTTTTGTCTATTTAAGAAATAGGGATTGGAGAGAGGCAGAGAGACAGACAGACAGAGACAAAATCAGAGAGACAAAGACAGAGACAGAGACAGACAGAGACAGAGAAAAACGGAGAGAGAAAGAAAAAACAGAGAGAGAAAGAGAGAGAGGGAGGGAGAAAGAGAAACAAATAGAAAGGGAGACAGAGAAACAGACAAACAGTGAGAAACACAGAGAAAGAGGGAGATAGACGGACAGACCGAGAGAAACGGAGAAAAGAGAGACAGCGAGAGACAGACAGAGAGAAATGGAGAAAAGAGAGACAGAGACAGACAGAGACAGACAGAGATATAGAGAGAAACAAATAGAAAGGGAGACAGAGAAACAGACAAACAGTGAGAAACACAAAGAAAGAAGGGGAGAGACAGACAGACATACAGAGAGAAACGGAGAAAAGAGAGACAGAGACAGAGAGAGAGAGAGAGAAAGAGAGAGAGTGACACAGACACAGAGAAAGAGAAGAATGAAGATATGGAACGGAAGAGGAAAAGAAAGAAGCAAGAAGACAAAAATGATAACTACAACAAATCTGGAGAAATTCATAACAGATTTTATTCAATGCAAAACTCTCAATCTTAGCCACCCAAGCTTTGACATACAGCTCCATGTTGTTGGTGTGGTTATTGCTGTTGTTGGTGTATTGTGTTGTATTGTATTGTATTGTATCGTATTCTGAACAGCTATGCCTCACCCAGCCTAGAAGCTGTGTCAGTTATTGATGTAAGCTAAGTGCCAAGGTATACTACATTAATCATGGTGTCAAGTCAAGACAAGTCAAAGTCAAAGTCAAGTCAAAAACACTTCAAACATCCCATGAAGGGCAATTACAATACTGACAACAGGCACTTTGATACGTATCATTATCTCCAAAGACACATAAAAGCTACATGTCATATTGGTTAAAACATTCCAAGATAACTTATGCTTCTTATGCTTTTGACATGTTGTGTTGAGATTGCCTCTCAGCCATAACCACCTGCACTCTGCTTTTAAAGGAGAAAACAATCTTTTGAAGCTGTAGTATGGGTGCCTATATGGTGAAGTACTCTTTAAAAACAGTCTTACACGTAATACTTCTCATCCAGTGTGTACTTTCAATCTCACAGCGATTCCCAGGTGGGATGAGTGAGTGAGTCAGAGTGCATAATTTTTTAAGGGGTGATTTCCCAGAGTGTTAAGCTGGGGAACGCACAACAACAACAACAACAACAACATCGTCATCAAATACAAGAAAAACAACAACAGCAGCAGCATCAACAACAACAACAACATTAACAGTTTCCTCAAGAAAGCCTAGGTAAGCATTTCAAAACGTTTACTTGCAATACGGTTTTTTTTATCTATTTTTCATATTATAACATTGTCTCTTATATATTCTGTACATACTATCATGTAATGAAGATTGGGATTCAACATCAAACATGTCAAGATAATAATTATGAACACACATACATGCATATTTACAACACATATCGAAAATTATACATAAACATAATTTATAATAAATGCACGCATGAGCAGGTAAGCGGGCGAGAACTCTCCCCTCCCCCCCCCCAACTCCTCCTCTCTCTCTCTCTCTCTCTCTCTCTCTCTCTCTCTCCTCTCTCTCTCTCTCTCTCCTCTCTCTCTCTCTCTCTCTCTCTTCTTTCTCCTCTCTTTCTCTCTCTCTCTCTTCTTTCTTTCTCTCTCTCTCTCTCTCTCTCTCTCTACTCTTTTCTCTCTCATCTCTCTTCCTCTCTCCTCCTCTCCATCTCCTCTCTCTTCACTCACTCTCTCTCTCATCTCCTCTCTCATCGCTTTACTCTCGTCTCTCCCATTCTCTCATCTCTACTCTCTCTTCCTCTCTTTTCTGTCTCACACATACACATCCGTGCACTAGAAAATGAGCAACAGGCATGGTTCAAGGCCTAACCGTCACTCACAATAGGCACTCTTTACACACAATTATAACACACTCACACACACACACACAACCACTACCAACACACACACACACACACATTGGCACTCATGAACAAAACGATTATCAGTGAAACGAATGAATTCTGGAAGCCTTGAATAAATAACTCCCTTACAATCTTCTTATGCTGATTATAGAACCATGCTTAGAAAATTGAAACAAGGCTTCAGTCAAGAGTGGAAACGATTGCTTTACAAACAAAAAGAGTTCAGCCAAATATGGAAACAATTGCTTTAAAAACAAGCACTTTTATGAAAAGTGATTTCAAAAGCTTTTCTTTTAAGGAAAAAAAAAGAACTGAAATAGGCTACATTACTCAGAAGGAACTGATGATAAAATTTCCAAAACCGCATACACACAGAGACTAGATGTTAAAAACCACATGGGTGCTTATTCCAACATCCTCGAAATACAAGAATTAAATAAGATAAAAGAATTTAAAGCATTAACTGCATGTAAATGATACGGTTTTTTTAATGCACATGTAATTTTTTAAGGAATCTGAAATATAAGTAACATATTTTAATATAACATGTTTCTCAACGTTTTAAAATATTTTACACAGACAGATAGACAGATATATATATATATATATATATATATATATATATATATATATATATATATATATATATATATATATATATATATATGTATCTGTGTGTCTGTCTGTATATATATACACCATACCATATCATACAATTCAATACACCACAATATTATTTATTGCTACACAACACAATATACAATAAATACAATGCAATACAATACAACAAAGCATAATACAATGCAATGTAATATAGAATAACACAATACAGTGTAGCGCAATGCTGACCAGTATAACCACAGTACTGTACAATACAAATGCAATGACTACGATTCAACACAATACAAAACAACCAATACAACACAACATCAAAAAATACACATTTACACTGGAACATGGAAAAAAAATCATGGGTGGCGCTGCTCTTGTGGCGACGCGTTCTCTCCGTTGGACTGTAGCCCGACTTCATTGGAGACCTTCAAATCCAGCCTCAAAACACACTTATTTCCTACCTGACACTTTCCCCTCATACCTGTCCCTACTTTTTTCAACAGCATCTTTCATCTCCTTCATTACCACCTACGTGTGAAATCTCTTAATTATGTTTTTTTGAGGAAAGTTGCATGCATGTAAATGATTTGAGTGCAAGCGCTTCGATTTGTTTGTTTAACAAGATTCAGCGCTATATAAATACCATATATTATTATTATTATTATTTTATTTTATTTCATTATTTTTTTAAACTATTATTATTATTATTACCATTATTGTCGTTGTTATCTTTATTATTACTACTACTATCATTAGTGAAATAATAAGAATTATTATTATTATTATTATTATTATCAATTTTATTATTATTATTATTATTATTATTATTATTATTATCAATTTTATTATTATTATTATTATTATTATCTGCTGTGACTTAAAGTGGTCTACATGACAATACGATACACTACGATACAAAACAATCCAAACAATACAATACATTATAATAAATACAATGCAACAAATACAATACAACACAACACAGTACAATACAATACAATACGACACAATGCAATACAATACAATGCAATGCAGTACAATGCAATACAATACAATGCAATACAATGCAATACAATACAATACAACACAATACTGCCCTACAGTACAGTGAGATTAGATGCGCTCTAATCCAATCCAATGCAGCACACTACACTACACTACACTACACAACACTGCATTAAACTACATTACACTACACTACACTACACTACACAACACTGCATTAAACTACATTACACTACACTGCAACACACTACAATACACTCCACTCCACTACACTACACCAAACTACCCTACACTACATTACACTAAACTATACTATTCTACACTGCACTGCACTACTTTACACTACACCACACCACACTACACCACACTACACTGCACTACACTACACTACACTACACTGCACTACACTACACTACACTACACCACACTACACTGCACTACACTACACTACACTGCACTGCACTACACTACACTACACTGCACTAAACTACACCACACTACACTACACCGCACTACACTACACCACACTACACTACACTACACTACACTGCACTGCACTGCACTACAACACAACACAACACAACACCATACAGTACAATACAACACAACACAACACATCACCATACAATACAATAAATACAATACAAAACACAACACAACAAAAAACAACACCATACAATACAATACAACACCATAATATAATACAATACAACTCAACACAACACAACACCATATAATATAACTCAACACAACACAACACAATACAACACAAAACAACACAATATAATACAATACAGCACAACACAACACCATACAATACAACACAACATAACACAACACAAACACACCATACAATCCAACCCTCAAACAAAGGATAAGAAAGATAAATCCCATTTCAACTTGCGCTCTCTCAAGGACAAATTTATCAGGGGCCTCTACTCGTGTGTGCATCTTTTGGCAAAGAGCGATAACACGCTACTTCACCTTTTAAAGCACAACATTAAAAAAATACAGACAAAGCATGAAAAAATAAACACGACTTCAAAATATTCTGCCTCGAAATGTTAAAATATAGTAAAAGAAATCAAAGGTGTTTCCATAACTTGAGCTATCGTTGGGGAGTGAGGCGTCAGAGACCTCAGCTTCTCTAGGGGCCAGCATATTGAGGGCGGCGCCCATCTCCTCTCCCTCGCTGCTTTACCTTCCCTGACCCTAAAGAGGGCAGGTACCCATTTACAGCTGGGGGAACTGTACTAAAGCCAAGGAGCGCAAACGGTCACCCATCCAAGTGGTAACCACACTCGATGCTGCTTAACTTTAGCTTGGGGAAAGCGAGCGCTCTGACCACTGAGCTTAAAAAAACAGCAGAGCGCTTTATGCTTCATTTTCGTTCTGGACATTTTCACTACTAAAGAACTCACGAGCTTGTTTTTTCCCGCAGTATATTTTTCTTCTTCGAAAAGGTGTCACTTTTCATGGCGTGTCTGTTAGAGCCTCAGCAATCACGAAAATCATTATCATCAGGACTGTCATCGTACTTTGTTTGTTTACAGTAACTCACAGTAAGCTAACATTCACTTCAACTTCAACATCAACGCGTTCTAATCATCTGCGCAAATAACAACCAGCCCGTGCTGAAACCAGCAATTTCGTTCATTAATTCATCATTCTAAGGTTGCCCAAAAATGTAAGAGAGAGAGAGAACGAAAATGTATATTTTGAGGGTAATAGAATAATTACAAGACTATTTTTTTTTTACATCCAGCCCTCGCAAAGAAAGAAAGAAAGAAAGTAAACGGAAAAAAAGTATAAGCAAAGTGAATCATAATTATCACAGTAAACATCACGACTATCATCATCGCCGTCATCACCACCATCATCATCACCATCATCATCATCATAAACACTTTTTTTCTTCTTTTTTTTGAGAGAGAGAGAGAGAGAGAAAATAACAACAGCAGCATCAACAACAACAGCCAAACATTTCAAAGTTATAAGAGCAAAACAGTAGGAACACAACACAACACCCGAGTGTTTGGCAGAACACATTTTCAGCTCATAAAAGAAAAAACCTTCTTCAGGCTACAAAATTAGCCAACACATTCCACAGTTATCAACAATGCAAAACGCTCTAATATGAACGAACAAGCACCACAGCAACACAAACAGCCTGAACGAATCCCACTGTCCCTAGTTTCATCATCTAATCAACAATTTGCAAAACATCATTTTTCGTTTCTCGGCAAGATCTAGAGTTTCAATCCCAGGTTTACTAATGGTGAGAGTTTGCCTACGCGGCCATTTTTGCCACCATGAAGGTAGCCACACTCCTGCTTCGGGAGTGTATGCTGGTTTATGCTTGTGTTTGTGTAGCTCCCAAAACGCTGTCGACGAACTTTTGGTTTGTTTGCTTTACAAAAATTTAGGGCTGTATCAATTTCATACATTCTTTTTCGTATGATTAGTAGTAGTAGTAGTAGTAGTAGTAGTAGTAGTAGTAGTAGTAGTAGTAGTAGTAGTAGTAGTAGTAGTAGTAGTAGTAGTATGATTACTATTATTATTACTATTACTACTATTTTATTATTATTATAATTATTATTATTAATTTTTTAATTATCATTATTACTATTACTATTATTATTATTATTATTATTATTATTATTATTATTATCTTAAACGAATATATTGATCTTCTGCAAAAATAAAGCATGTGTATAAATACACGAAGGGAATGGAGACACTGGTAGAGGAGATCGTTAAAAAAAAAATCAAACAACTATACCCCACCCTTCATTCACAAGGCACAGTCACCGAGATTTGAACCCACGCCTTCAAGTGCCCATGAGATTAAAGTAGAACTGTCTTAACCACTCGGCTATCGCGTCCGTCACACACCCTTCTATACATGCTACTTTTTATCAATTAAATTAAGCAACTCATTTGAAACATGCTTGACTAGCTATGAGAAACTTGCGCTGGTTAAGACTCGGGTTTATGATAGGGTTTTTATGTTTTTCTGTCTTCCATTTAACATTGACATAGTCTCTAGGGTCTTTAACGTGCATATGTGATCTGTTGCCATGCCTGTACACACAAACAGAGAAGAAAAATTCGCTCGCACACGCACCCACGCACGCATGCACACACACATACACATAACACACACACACACACACACCATTTTGATGTGTCAACAAAGTCTACATGACCTTTTTGGCAACAACGTATTCTGAATCTGAACACACCACACACACCACACTACACCACACCACACCACACCACACTACACCACACACACCACACCACACCACACCACACTACACCACACCACACCACACTACACCACACCACACTACACCACACCACACACACCACCCACACCACACCAAACTACACCACACCACACCACACCACACTACACCACACCACACCCACTACACCACACCATACTACACCACACCACACCAACCACCACACCAAAAATAAAAGGCACTACCAACCCACCAAACTTAAAATTCTCAACACTTTGAAATATCTCATAATTCTATGATGACTCCAACAAACGACTGTGGGACAGGACCAGACAAACCCCAATCCAGTCCATGATCAAACAAAAGGAAGTGGGGATGGATCAGCCATACACTCCGCAAGCCTGCTTCAGATGTCACCAGGAAGGCCCTTGACTGGAATCCACAAGGGAAGCGGAAAGTGGGTCGGCCAAAACAGACCTGGCGCAGAAGCGTTGACGCAGAGACGAAGGAAGGCAGCCGGAATGACGTGGGCCGAGCTGAAGAGGATCTCCCAGAACCGAGTTCGTTGGGGGGAAGGGTGTTGTTGGGGTCCTGTGTTCCCCAGGGAATCCAGAGGCCTAAGTCAAGTTAGTCAAGTCATATAATTATGTGACTCCATCGACACGATGCATCGTCTTCAGGACCTCCACATAACACCACCAAGACTTCACCATCTTTCTCCACGATGTCTCTGCTGAGTTCTTCCATCTCCAGTAGCCCTCCTCCCAGACCACTGACCTCAGTGATGTTGGCAATGTAGGATGTTGGTGGTCTGGCAGCCGAAATAAGGTTCTTCTAAGAGATTTCTAAGAGTCAGCCAGAAGAAGAACAGATCCAAGCATTCTTGGTGAACTCTCAGGGTTAAGGCAAATGGCTGAAACTGCTCTAAGCACAGACTGATAATTATGCCGCTGGTCATGAAACACAGAAGCACACAAAGACAAACCAGATGACGACAGTTCTCTAAAGAAAAGGATGAAGATGGAAGAAATCTCAAACTTTTTTTTTTATCAAATCCAGAAAACACACACCACACACACACACACACAACAACGCACACGCACACACACGCACACACACCACACACAACACGCACGCACACACACACGCGCGCGCGCGCACATTTGCTTGACTTTCCAAGAATCATACAACAGGTTCTTATGTGCGTTGATTCAAAGTCAGTTTTACAATCTCTCAGACATTCAGGCTCAAAAGCTAGACAAGATCTTGTAACTGAACTTAACATTCTCATCCACTTCCTGATATTAAAGAGGTACCGGTATAACTTTTTGCTGGACACCATCGCATTGCAATGTGTACTATTACGAAAAGGTTGATGCAGCTGCATAAAGAGCTGCAAGGAATTTAAACTCTGCATATGCCTGACTATTCCTTATCTGTTCATGAGAGTTATAACATAGTCGAGAATGCATGCTGGAAACGTGTTAGGTAAAAACAAATAGATGCTGGATACTCTTTCTGTAATTCCTCTTATTCTGACCTTAGACATATTCTTCATTGCCACTTTGAATATACACAAACGGAAGTAAGAACAATAATTTGTTTGATTTACAGACTGAAACTGAAGGCATTCCGGGCAAAATTTGCTAGAAATGCATATTGCATTTGTGATAAAACATTCTCAAATATTCATATTCTTTTCGAATGTCAGTTTTGGAAACAACACCTTCCTGACATTCATGAAAATTCCTTGGATAAGGTTTTCAGCAACAATAATTATATTGCTATGTGAAATCACGTTGGCGTTAAAGCAGTGTCCCATTAGTAATCTCCTGTGGCATAATTATGTGATGTCATTCAACCGACTGCCTTTCTTAAGCATGAACATTTGCCCCTCTATCTCTTATCTCAGAACAGTTGTGGTTGATTTTCAATAGTTTATTTAACAGTTTTCTTCATTGTTTTACATAACTACATTGTTATGGTGATAGTTTACAGTTTCATTGTTACATTACTTTCCTATTGTTCATACCCTCCCTCCCTCTCTCCCTCTCTCTCTCTCTCTCTCTCTCTCTCTCTCCCTCCCTCTCTCTCTCTTCTCTCTCACTCTTTCACTCTCTTTCTCTCTCTCTCTCTCTTGTCTAAATATCACTGTTTGTGAATAGACATAAAACAGAAGAAACACACACACACACACACACACACACACACACACACACACACCACTACACTACAACACACCACACCACACAACACCCACACAACAAACACCACCCTCCACCCCACCCCACCCCACCCACCCCCCCCCCCACACACACACACCAGTGACGTCACAACGCCGCCGCTAATGACGTCACGACTTGATGGCGTTCTTCAGGCGGGGCCACAGAAAGCCATAGCGTTTGTCGCGGCCATAGTTCAGCATGGCCAAACAGCGCAGTACCCGGGGAATGCAGGTGTCCTCGTCCACCAAGAGAGGAATCAGCTTGTTCCTCCGAGACCCTGAAACAGTCACAGAATAATCATAGAAGAAGAAGAAAGAAGAAGAGAAGAAGAAGAAGAAGAAAGAAGAAGAAGAAGAAAGAAGAAGAAGAAGAAGATTCCGAAGAAGAAGAAGAAAGAAGAAGAAGAAGAAGAAGAAGAAAGAAGAACAAGAACAAGAACAAGAACAAGAACAATAACAAGAACAAGAACAAGAAGAACAAGAAGAACAAGAAGAAGAACATTATTATGCGGGAGGAGGAGAAAGGAGGAGGAGGAGCAGGAGGAGGAGGAAGAAGAAGAGGAAGAAGAAGAAGAAGAAGAAGAAGAAGAAGAAGAAGAAGAAGAAGAAGAAGAAGAAGAAGAAGAAGAAAGAAGAAGAAGAAGAAGAAGAAGAAGAAGAAGAAGAATGTATGGAATTTATATAGCCCTGAATCTTGTAAAGCAACAAATCAAAGCGCTCAGATGACTTTTTTTTTATTTATGCGGGTGTTGTTGGGTTTTTTTGTCACCTGTTCCCACCGGCACACAATGGCCTACTCTTTCGAACAGCGGAACAGGATTTAACGTGTGCGCAAGATGTTCTGCATACGTTCGCACACGGAGCCTCGGTTTATAGTCTCATCCGAAGGACTTATATATTTACTTATATAATTATATGAGGGGTCCACGTACCCCATACCCGAGTGGTTAAAACCCTGCCACTTCAATACTTTGGGTCCATGAAACCGCGGGTTCGAAGTGGGATACTTATGCGCTGGGCCTAACTCGACAGGCGCTTCGTGGCAGCGTGATGCATTTTTGCTTATATAACAGACAACAATAGTTGCTGTCTGAGCGATCGACGACGACGATAACGAAGGAGAACAAGAGGAAGAGGAGGAAGAAGAAGGAGGAGGAGGAGGAGGAGGAGAAGAAGAAGAAGAAGGAGAAGAAAGAAGAAGAAGAAGAAGAAGAAGAAGAAGAAGAAGAAGAAGAAGAAGAAGAAGAAGAAGGAAGAAGAAGAAGAAGAAGAAGAAAGAACAAGAACAAGAACAAGAACAAGAAGAACAAGAACAAGAACAAGAAGAACAAGAAGAACAAGAAGAACAAGAAGAAGAAGAAGAAGAAGAAGAACAACAACAACAACAACAACAAGAGGAGGAGGAACAAGAAGAACAAGAAGAACAAAAACAAGAACAATAAAATACCTATTAGAGTGTGGGGGGGGGGGGTTAATAATTTTACCAGGCGACTGGTTAAACTGTAGATCAATTATGTGCTGTTAATGCATGTTGCAACCTGGTGACGTCTCATCAAAGACTAGCACCCATACCACCATTCAAGTCTATAATGGGTGGGGAAAACGTTTTGACAAAACACGGATCAAACTACCAACACTTCAAACCCGGCTTATGCTTTCTAGGCAGGTGCGTTACTCTAGACACGATCCACACTACTCCTCTATATTAGATAGATAGAAGATAGATAGATAAGATAGATAGATAGATAGAAGATAGATAGATAGACAGATAGATAATAGATAGATAGATAGATAGATAACAGACTAGAAGCACAGACAGAAGATAAAGATAGATAGATAGACAGATAGATAGATAATAGATAGATAGATAGATCTAACAGCGACAGAATAGAATTAGATAGATAGATAGATCAATAGATAGATAGATAATAGATAGACAGACAATCACAACATAGAAACAAACACAAACACAACGCAATCAGCAAGACACACACAGCACAATACAACTACAACACACCGCAGACACACACACACATTACAACACACACACACAACTACAATACAACCATACGCACACACACAACACACATTCAACACACATACACCAACACACAACACACCACACACTACACCACACACACACACACACACACACACACACACACACCACACACACACCACACCACACACACACACACCACACCACACACTCACACCACACCACACCACACACCACCACCCACACCACACCACACCACACCACAACCCACACCACACACACACACCACACCACACCACACCACCCACACCACACCCAACACACCCCCACACCACACCACACCACACCACACGCACCACACCACAACACCACACCACACCACACCACACCACACCACTCCACACCACACCACACCACACCACACCACACCGTTACCTGGATCTAAGGTGACAGCAAACTGGGTCAAAAACTGACAGGCGTCAGAATCCTCATAACTCTTGGACAGAACGATCAGCACCTTGCTGTCACATCTGTGGAGAGAGAGAAGATCAATCAATCAATACATCGGTCAATTCATCAGCCAGCTATTTAGTCAGCTAGTAAACACATCGGTCAGTCAGTCAGTCAGCCAGTCAGTCGGTTTATCAGATAAAGCCTAAAGCTGTGTCTTTATTTTATTTAATTTTTTTTGTATTTATACCACTTTAAGTCACGAGATTTCTCTGCGTGAAATTCGGGTTGCTCTTCCCGGGGAGAGCGCGTCGCCACAAGAACAGCGCCACCTTTTTTGGGAGGGTGTACAACTGTATTTGTTTCCCTATCAGAGTGGCTTTTTTAAAAGAAATTTGCCAGGGACAACTCTCTTGTTGCCGTGGGTTCTTTTACGTGCGCTGAATAATGTTGTGTAACACACGGGACCTCGGTTTATCGTCTCATCCGAAAAACTAGCGCCCAGACCACCATTCATGGTCTAATGGATAGGGGGAAAAGTATCGGGCCCAAACGGTGTCAGTTATTGATGTCAGCTAAGTGTCGAGGCCTACACTGAAATGTTATAATATAAAATGTTGTGTTAAGATTGCCTTCAGCCATGACAAGCTCTTAAATTAACATAACAACCTGCTCTCTCCTTTAAAGGAGAAAAAAATCCTCTGAAGTCGGAGTATGGCTGCCTATATGGCGAGGTACTTAAAAACAGTCATACACCGCAAACTTCTCATTCAGTAGTGCGCAATTTCAATCTCACATTCGTGATTCTCAGGTGGGATGATGAGTGAGTCAGAGTGCACATTCTGGGTGACCCCCTAGAGTGTTAATCTAGGGAACGCACAACATCGACAACCAGATAACAGAATCCTTTTATCATTTTATTTAGGAAAATATTTTTCTATTTTTACGTGTGAATTGTTTGCAATACTTATGGCCTTGAATTTTTTGTCAAATACTGCGCTTGATATTCGCCACATTCTGTTTTGCGTTGGCTCAAAAGCAGTATTGATGGCACTAAAGCACTGGCAGGGGAACATAAGGAAAGATATTGTATTTGAGATTAAATTCTTGATACATTTTATTGCAAGCAGAGGCATACAAATAACTTTTTGCTGGGTCCCTTCTCACTGTGGAATCTATTGGAATGAGTTGGTTGATTCTTTAGCAAAACAATGTGCCTCTGATTGCAACATTGAAACGTTTGATTCCAACCTCGCATTGTCCTCGCATGAAATTAATGCTAAATTGATGAATTGTGTGCATTCCAAAATGAAGAAAACACACTTTGATAACATTTCTTGCTCACGGAAAGTAGAAATTTTAATATATAAAATGAGGCTAAATGCATGGAACACCAAATACTCTAACAATATGACATGTTGCTGTTCTCAATCTCTGTCAATCCACCATTTATTGTTTGACTGCCCAATCCTAACTAACCTGTTTAAAAGGAGAGGAATAGATATGCATAAAAAATATGCCACTGTTCAAGAAGTTTTATATGACTCTCAGCAGTTCACAACATCAGTTGCTGAGGTTATATATTCTTCCCCAGTAAGACCTCTACTGTAGATAGTTGTGAGAATATAAATATACGTACATTAAAGAGAGAGAGAGAGAGAGAGAGAGAGAGAGGAGAGAGAGAGAGAGAGAGAGAGAGAGAGAGAGAGAGAGAGGGGGGGGAGAGAGAGAGAGAGAGAGAGAGACACACAATTTTGCTATTTAGCGATCAAGCCATATAGCGCTGCGGCGCGGTAACAACGATATCGAACGCGACGCGATAACAATGACATGGAAACCATGGCAGTGGTGGTATGTACATCAAGATTCGATACATTATTGTCTGTGTCTCAATTTTCAAACCAGCCTTTCCTTTTCCAGTCTACAGCCAGTGAAGTCAGCCCATGTAAGACCGGATCAGGTCCCGAAGATGATGTAACTCCTGCTCAGCACTCGCCACCACTGTCTCTGTGTGTTGTGTGTTAGTACACTGTTTCCCTTTACGAAGTCTGGCAAGCCTGACACGTTCTTCTGGCAACATGTTTTTCTCTTCTTGCTTGATGTACCAGAACACACACTTAGATTCCTCGCCAGGATCTCCATTCCAAGAGTATTCCAGGATGATGTCATCTGATTCACACATTACAATGTTTTGATCAACCGAACTATGTACCACCACCTTTCGAAACCGTGTGTTTCTCTTGCTGTCCCTTAATCGACGCTGTACACGTTTGTCAGTTAGAGTAGACACATACTGTTTCACAATACCAGTATCAGTATCAGAGTCATCCACTGTGCAGCCAACTGTCAGCTCTTCCTGCACATCAGGCGCCTCAGAAGACACACCGATCTTGTTGTCTGTTGCTGGATCACACAGTAGAACAAGTGAATCTGGTGTGGCTGAGGCATTCAATTCACTGCTGACACATAGTTCTGTGTACACACTGGTTTGTTTTCCTTCTGTTTCCACATCGAGCAGGGAGTCAATGTTACACAAGACCGGCTCTTCCAAGACACTGTCATTGTCACATTGGCGACTTGCCTGTCTTTCTTGGTGTTGTCTACTTCTTTGAACATCGCGACGTCTTTGACAAGGGGGTTTCTTGCGATAGTACTGAACACGGGAGTTACGGTTCAGCACCGGGTCCGCCATTTCTGTTGACACTGGCTTGTCAGCTGGCTTCATTCGCAAGACGAACACAACACTGCCGCTCTCCCCCGCGACTTTCCAACTCGATACGACGTTGTCGATCAGCAGGGCGTTTAAAGTTGTTATTACAGTAGCTGGAAGGCCAGTAACTGACATTTTGAAGCTAAAATGCAAAAATTTGCAGCAGCTTACTAACAGCACACCCGTTCAGTTCTCGTCCCGTCACGTCGTCTCGAGAGAGAGAGAGAGAGAGAGAGAGGAGAGAGAGAGAGAGAGAGAGATATGCTGGTTTGAATGCGGGTGTGTCCTATCACCAAGTAGTGAATGGACATTAAACAAAAACAAACAATCAAAACAAAACAGAATCCTTTCGATTTTTGGACAGCACTTTGCTGTTACAGCTGGCAAAGGAGAAGATTCACCAATTCATCAGTCAATACATCAGTCAGTCAGTCAATCAATTATCAATGCAGGCAGGCAGTCAGTTAATTAGTCAGACAGTCAGTTAGACAGTCAGCCAGGTAACAAGAATCTTTTGATTCCTGGACAGAACGATCAGTCAAGTCAAGTCAAAAACACTTTAATCATCCCGTGAAGGGCAATTACAATACTGACAGGTAGATTGATACCTATAATTATCTCACAAGACACAAGAAAAATACATTTCAAATTGTTATGAACATTCCAAGATATGTTAATAAAAACATTATATATATAATTTATACGGGGACGGGATAGCTCAGTGGTCGGAGCACTCGCTTTCCCCCAGCCAAGTTAAGCAGCGTTGAGCGAGGTTACCAGTTGGATGGGTGACCGTTTGCGCGCCTTGGCTTCAGTACAGTTCCCCCAGTTCACCCAGCTGTAAATGGGTACCTGCCCTCTTTAGGGTCAGGAAAGGTAAAGCAGCGAGGGAGAGGAGATGGGCGCCGCCCTCAATATGCTGGCCCTAGAGAAGTGAGGTCTCTGACGCCTCGCTCCCCTACGACCTTATAGGTTATGGGACTCCTTTACCTTTTTTACCTTATATATATATATCACACTTGTCAAAGTAGAATATCCAACAATACACCAGTCAGTCAGTCAGTCAATTAGTAAGCCAGTCAGTCAGCTAGCCAGTTAGCCAGGTAACAGAAGCCTTTAGGTATTTTTTTTAATTTTTGCTGCCACACCAGTCCTGTCAAAAGAGAAGATTCCACAATACATCAGTCAGTCAGGCAGGCAGGCAGTCAGTCCGTCAGTACCTCAGGCAATGAGTAAGTCAGTCAGTCAGTCAGTCAACCAGTCAGTCAGGCAGTCAAGCAGTCAGTCAGTCAATCAGTCAGTCAGGCAGTCAAACAGTCAGTCAGGCAGTCAAACAGTCAGTCAGTCAGGCAGGCAGACAGGCAGGCAGTCAGCCATTCAATCAGTCAGTTAGTTATTCAGTCAGTCAGCAGTCAGACAGTGATTAAATTAGTTAGTTAGTTAGTCAGTCAGTCGGTCGCTCAATCAGTCAGTCTGTCAGGCAGTCAGTCAATCAGTCAAGCAGTCAGTCAATCAGTCAGTCAGTCAGACAGTCAGTCAGGCACACACACACGCACAACACACACACACACACACACACACACACACACAACCAAAGCACTAAACTACACTCTCTCTCCCTCTCCCTCTCCCTCTCTCACCCTCTCCCTCTCTCTCTCTCTCTCCCTCCCCCTCTCTCTCTCCCTCTCTCACCCTTTCTCCTCCTCCCCTCCTCTCTCTCTCTCTCCCCCTCTCTCTTCCTCCTCTCCCTCTCCCCCCCTCTCTCCCTCTCTCTCCTCTTTCTCCCTCTCCTCTCTCTCTCTCTCTCACCTCGTCTCCAACATTTTAGCCATTTCCTCGAACTCGAACCCCCCAAGGGTGACATCTCTCAGGGTCAGACACAGACGCAGCCCATGGACTCCTTCCAGATTCTGGAGAATTTCTCTCCCCACCCCAAGCAAGTCCTGCTCCGCTATATTCACGTAGCAGTCGAATTTCTGAAGTCGTGACACTGACAGACAGACAGGAAACAAATGAAAAGGTTAATAGCTAAGGGGTGTGAGGAATAGTCTTAGACATAAAATGGCAGTCGGATGCGCTGGGCCTGACTTGTCAGGCGCTTAACGGCAGCGCAAAGCATTTTCGCTCCTATGACAGACAGCAATCGTCTGAAGAAGAAAGAAGAAGAAGAAGAAGAAAAAAGAACAAAAAAGAGAGAGAGAAGAGAGAAGACGACGAAACGACGAGAACACACAACAAAACAACATCACACAACACACAACAAAAACACAACACAGAAGAGAAAACAACAACACACCAAAACCTCACACACAACAACACACACACACACCACACACAACACACACACACACACTCACCACACACAATACACACACACACCCACACCCCACACACACACACACACACACACACACACAACTACACAACAACACTACACACTACACCCACAACACTCACACACATACAGCTCTCACTCACACACACACACACACACACACAGAACACACACACACACACACACCACACACACACAAACAAACACATTTTGGACTTTTTTGGTATTTTGGACTCTTTTTCTCGTCTTTTGTTAGTTCTATATTGTTCTTCATTTGTCTTGGCTGTTATTTTTGTCTTATGTTAGTTATTGTCGCTGTTGTTGTTGTGTACATATGTTTGTGTTTGTTTGGTTGTTCTTGTTGATTCATCTTCTTTTTTGTTTTATTCAGTTGTTTGTATGGTTGAAGGTTTGTGTGGTGCATGTGTGTGTGAGGGGGGGGGGGAGCAGTTAGTGTGTTTTTTTTAAATTGTTATTCTGTTTTGTCTTCTTTGTTTGTTTTGGTTTGTTTTTTCTTTGTTGCTTGTTTGTTTGTGTTATGACGGATATTTTTTCAAGATTTTTGAATTATTTGAATTGTATGGTTTCATATTTTTCTGGGTTTTTTGTTTTGTTTTTAATTCCACATATGCATATGTTATTGTTTTTCTTGTTTGATTTGTATAGTTTACCATAGATTAGGTTTTTTATTCTATGTCTGCATATACATTGTCTTTTTTTCTCGCTTTTTTTTCTTTAGATAGATGGCTTGATGAAAAAAAAGCAAATGCATTGCTTATTCAATGTACCATCTGAAATAAAAGTTTGACTTTGACACACACACACGGAACACACACACACTATATCAGTGAACAGTGACAGAATCTACTCATCGTTCCATCACAGCTAACAATGAAGTGTTTTGTCATTCTTACACAGGGAAAAACCTTATACCAAGAAATGCCATACAATCATACCTCTTTCACTGAGTCGATTTTCTGAGCAAAGTTGGGTCTGGGTTTTCTATCATTATTATGGGGTGTTTTTCGTTAATCGTGTGGGTTTTTTCTAGTTGGTTTGTGTTTTCTTTTTTCTGTTTATGTTTTCTATATTGCTTTTGTGTAAATCGTGTGTGTTTGTGTATGATTGTGTATGTGTGTGTGTGTGTGGGGGGGGGGGGGGGTTGTAGCTTGTTGGCATGTTCTTTTTTTCTGTTTGTAAATTTAGTCGAGCGTGGTTACCATTTGGATGGGTGACCGTTTTCGCGTTTTGGCTTCAGTACAGTGCCCCAGTTCACCCAGCTGTAAATGGGTACCTGACCTCTTTAGGGTCAGGGAAGGTAAAGCAGCGAGGGAGAGGAGATGGGCGCCGCCCTCAATATGCTGGCTCCTTGAGAAGCTGAGGTCTCTGACGCCTCGCTCCCCTACGACTACATAGGTTATGGGACTCCTTTACCTTTTTGTTGAATTGGTTGGTTTGCTGGTTGGCCAGTTCGTGTTGACTTGGGAAGGGGGGTGTTTATTTGTTTGTCTGTGTATTAGTTCAGAACACCCTATCACCAACATACGCGAGCGATGCTTAATAATAATAATAATAATAATAATAATAATAATAATAATAATAATAATAATAATAATAATAATAATAATAATAATAATAATAATAATAATAATGTATAGGACTTATATAGCGCTGAATCTTGTAAAGTAAACAAATCAAAGCGCTTAACGTAAGAGTACCCTAGCATAATAATGTCATCTATTTCTATATTTGTCTGTTTTTATTGTTTGTTGTCTTTGGGGAGTATCTAAGAAATACTTATAATATGATACACTAGCATTTATTATTTATTTTATATTTGTCTGTTTTCGTTGTCTGTTTGCTTAGGGAAGTATTTAAGTAATACTTATATGAGCACTCTAACATTTATTATTATTTCTATACTTTTCCGTTTCCGTTGTTTGGTTGGGGGGGGGGGGAGGTATCTAAACAATGCTTATATCAGTACTCTAGCATTGATCATGTTTGTCTATATTTGTCTGTTTCCATTGTTTGTTTGTTTGCATTTGGGCAGTATCTGTCCTTTCCTGGTAATGTCAAGTTTTCACAATTTTGTATTCTGTTGTAAGACACAACGCAACCAACTCAACAATTAAAAAGAGGGCAGCAACAACTTCGTTTTTTTCCTAAAACAACGGCCATGTCAACTTAAGCCTTCTTTTCAAAAATACCAGTTTTCGCATCATGTCTCTGTTGTCAGGGCAAGCCAGAATCAGCCAAAAGTTTGATTTTTTCTCATGGTTATGACAGACAACAATAGTTGTTGTTGTTGTTGTGCGTTCCCCAGCTTTACACCCTGGGGGTCACCCAGAACATGCACTCTGACTCACTCATCCCACCTGGGAATCACCGTGAGATAGGAAGTACACCGGGTGAGAAGTTTGCGTGTACGACTCTTTTCAAGTACCTCGCCACATAGGCAGCCATACTCCGACTTCAGAGGATTTTTTCTCCTATAAAGGAGAGTGCAGGTTGTTATGTTAAGAGCTTGTCATGGCTGAAGGCAATCTCAACACAACATTTTAAATATAACAACATTTTAATGTAGGCCTTGGCAATTAGCTGACATCAATAACTGACACAGCTTTTGGCCTGGGCCAAACAACAATAGTTGCTGTCTGAGTGTTCGACGGCGAAAAAGAAACTAAATGTAGGTAAACAAAAATATTTTGAAAAAGTGACGGTGAAGTAGCGGTAGTTCATGTGGGGTTGTTGTTTGTTTTGTTGTTTTTTTGTTTTGGGGGATTTTTTGTGGGTTTTTTTTTTTTGGAAGGGTGATGGAAGAAGTACATTACGATTTTCAACTTCTTCTGAATTATAAGAAATGAAAGTCAAAGAAATCCATGAGAAAAATTGGGAATGAATTCAAAGAAAACTTCATGGACAGTATTATTATCATTCTCTTTCTTCGTCTTCTTCTTCTTCTTCTTCTTCTTCTTCTTACTTCGTCTTTCTTACTCTTCTTCTTCTTCTTCTTCTTCTTCTTCTTCTTCTTCTTCTTCTTCTTCTTCTCTCTCCTTCTATTCGTCTGCACTTCTTCTTTGCATTCTTCTTCTTCTTCTTTGCATTCTTCTTCTTCTTCTTTGCATTCCTCTTCTTCTTCTCTTTGCATTCTCTTCTTCTTCTTCTTGCATTCTTCTTCGTCATTTTCGTGGTGGTGGTTGTGGTTGTCTGGTTCTTATTCTTCTAACTTATGTTGTTATACTGTTAGTTCTGGGGAGTGGGGGTGGAGTTCCTGTTCTCGTTCTTGACATAGCACTGTGCCTTTAGTCCAAATGAAATGGACTGCATACGCACACACGCGCGCACACATTACACACACTACACACATGCACACACTACATACACAACACACACACCCACACACACATACGTACACATGCACATACACATACATGCACACATACACCCACACACATACACACACACTACACACACATACATACACCATACACACACATTCACACACATACATCCCCCACACACACATACACACACACTACACACACACACACACATACACACACTACATACTCACCACACCCACACCCACCCATACACACACACACACTACATACCCACCCACACCCACACCCACCCACCCACACACACACACACACATACACATACACACACACAAACACACACACACCCATACACACACACAAAACACACACACAAAACACACACACACACACACCACTACACACACATACACATACACACACACACATACACACACACACCCATACACACACAAAAAACACACACACACTACACCACACCCATACACACACACAAAACACACACACACACCACCCACACACACACACACACTACATACCCACCCACACCCACATCCACCCACACACACATACACACACACACCGCACACACACACACACACACACACACACACACACACACACACACACACACACACACACACACACACACACACACTTACCGGTATATTCATCCAAAAGTCGTTGTTCAGCCAGGTAGTCACTGACATCCTCCCCTGCAGGGATGTACACAAAAGCAAACGCATCAGCAAAGCACGCAGTCAGACAAACCAACGCATATGCAAAACTGCAGGCCATGCCAACAGCTGTGTTCAAATATTCACGACAGCTATGCACCAATGATTTCATGAAAATGTCCACATGTTTTAATTCATGTCCGATATAGATAATCCCCCCTCCCCTTTCCCCCACCCCACCCCCAAATACAAAGAAAAAACACAAAAGTAACTTTTAAAAGTCTCCAAAGATACAGCGTTATATAAACACCGCACATTATTTATTTTAATGTATCATTTGTTTAATTTTTTTAAATTATTTTATTATTATTATATTATTATTATTATTATTATCATCATCATCATCATCATCATCATCATCTCATCATCATCACCATACACTGATAGATACACACAGCCATGCATACTTACTGTACACGCACACATACACAACAAGCACGTTCTCTCTCTCTCTCTCTCTCTCTCTCTCTCTCTCTCTCTCTCTCTCTCTCTCTCTCTCTCTCTCTCTCTCTCTCTCTCTCTCTCTCTCTCTCTCTCTCTCTCCTCCTCCTCCCCTCCCCTCCCCTCCCCCCCCCCCCTCCCCCGCACCCATCCATCTCCTTTCCTCTGTAGCCACTCCCACTTACACATGCTCATTCATGCACATTCTTTTCCTCGTCCTTTTTTTTTAAAAACCCTTTTCATAATCCTTTTCCCTATCGTCTAATATCACTTGGTGTTGATGTCAGCGAATTGCCAAGGCCTACACTATAAAAATGTTGCCATGTTGTAAAATGTTGTGTTGAGATTGCCTTCTTCAGCCATGACAGGCTCTTAACATAACAACCTGCACTCTCTTTGAAAAGAGAGCCAAAAAATCATCTGAAGTCGGAGTATGGCTGCCTATGTGGCGAGGTACTTGAAAACAGTCCTACACGCAAACTTCTCATCCGGTGTGCTAGTACCCTACCTCACAGTGATTCCCAGGTGGGGTGATGAGTGAGTCAGAGAGTGCATGTTCTGGGTGACCCCCAGGGTGTAAAGCTGGGGAACGCACAACAACAGCAACAGCATCAGCAACAGCAACAACAACAACAACAGCAGCTACAACAACAACAGCAGCAGCAGTTGCAGCAACAACAACAGCAACAACAACAACAGAAGCTTCAGCAACAGCAACAACAGAGGCAGTAGCAGCAACAACAGCAATAGCAACAACAACAGCAGCAGCAGAAGCTACAACAAAAGCAGCAGCAACAACAACAAGAGCAACAACAACAACAGCAACAACAGCAACAACTACAACAGAAGCAGCAACAGCATCAACAGTAACAACAACAACAACAACATCAGCAGCAGCAGCAACAACAGCAACAACAATAATAACAGCAAAAACAACAACAACAATAGCAACAACAGCAGCAACCACAACATCAACAACAACACCATCAACAGCAAAAACAACAACAACAATAGCAACAACAACAACAGCAACAACATTAGCAACAACAACAACAGGAGCAACAACAACAACAGGAGCAACAACAACAATAGCAACAACAACAACAACAACAGCAACAGCAACAACACAACTACAACAACAACAGCAACAACAACATCAACAACAACAACAGCAACAACAACTACATCAACAACAACATCAACAACAACAACATGAACAACAACTACAACAACAACATATCGCTTCAAGCCAAACAGACGTTTACAGCGAAGAAGAAGAACAACAACTACAACAACCACATATGGCTTCAAGCCAAACAGACGTTCAAAGCGAAGAAGAACAACAACTACAACAACAACAACATATCGCTTCAAGCCAAACAGGCGTTTAAAGCGAAGAAGAACAACAACTACAACAACCACATATGGCTTCAAGCCAAACAGACGTTCAAAGCGAAGAAGAACAACAACTACAACAACAACAACATATCGCTTCAAGCCAAACAGGCGTTTAAAGCGAAGAAGAACAACAACTACAACAACCACATATGGCTTCAAGCCAAACAGACATTCAAAGCGAAGAAGAAGAAGAAGAAGAAGAAGAAGAAAAAGAAGAAGAAGAAGAAGAAGAAGAAAACAACAACAACAACAACTACAACTACAACTACAACTACAACAACAACATATCGCTTCAAGCCAAACAGACGTTCAAAGCGAAGAAGAAGAAGAACAACAACAACAAGAACAACAGCACCAGCTCCCCACTCACAGATCAAGCCTCGGCATTCCATGACGACGTCCTGACGGCCCAAGGATTCCAGACAGTCCAGCAGAGTCCTCAGCACGGGACGCAGCAGTCTGCTGCCGCTGTGGCACCGGCACCACTCCATGAACAGCGTGTCTGCCGGGTTCCGCTCCCAGAAGTTCTGGATCTCCAGGGATTCGAACCCCAGCATTTCGGCAAGCCCCGTGTAGTCTGGAGGGAAGTCTGTGTCGATCAGCGGCTGGGGGGTCCACAGAGGATCAGAGAGACGAGGAGGAATAGAGGTTGTATGTGGGTAGTGTGTAGTGGGAAGGTAAAGGTAGGGGGGGTTGGGGGGGGGTGTTTGGGGGGGGAAGGTGGGGGTTGGAGGTTAAGTGGAGGTTCGATTCCTGTTCAAGAGGATTTTTCCTGTGGAGTTAACATCAGTGCCGACTCCACTCTCCCCAAAAGTCCTTTGGATCAGACTATAAACCGAGGTCCCGTGTGCGAACGCTTGCCCACAGGGTAAAACCCGTTCCGCTTTTATTTATTTATTTTTTTTATTTATTCTTTTATATCGAGGATAATGGAATAAGGACTTTACATTTTTTCGGATAAGTAGGCTATTGTGTGCCGGTGGGAACGGATGACAAAATTTACAAAACTGCATACACACGGGAACTGGATGGAAAAAAAAGCACATGAATACTTATTCCATTATCCTCGGAATAAAAGAGTAAATAAATAAATAAATCAATACATGAATAAATAAATAGGCAGGCGAACGTCTTAACCGTCCTGCCCCTTTCCTGCTTACAGCAACAAGAAATAAAAGCGATGACTAAAAAACAAAAATGGAAATTAAAACAAGCGTAAAACTGTGTTTCCAATTTTCTCCAAAATCATCAACCTGTACAGTTTTATTTTTCTAAACGTTATTCATCGTGGTTGTCTTTCTAACAAAAGAAAACGGAGACAAAAGATAAACAATGAACAAAGAAAAATATGTCTTAGTTTCTCTCGACAAGATTTTACGGAAATGAAAACAGTCTCTCTCTCTCTCTCTCTCTCTCCCTCTCTCTCCTCTCTCTCTCCTCTTCTCCTCTCTTCTCTCTCTCTCTCCTCTCTTCTCTCTCTCTCTCTCTCTCTCTCTCCTCCCTCTCCTCCATCTCTCTCCTCGTCTGTCTGTCTCTCTCTCTCTCTCTCCTCTCTCTCTCTCTCCTCTTCTCTCTCCCTCCCTCCTCTCCTCTCTCCCTCTCCTCCTCTGTCTGTCTGTCTGTCTGTCTCTCTCTCTCTCTCTCTCTCTCTCTCCTCTCTCTCTTCTCTCTCTCTCCTCTCTCTCCCCTCTCTCACTCTCCTTCTCTCCTCCTCCCTTCTCTTCTGTCTGTCTGTCTGTCTGTCTGTCTCTCTCTCTTCTCTCTCTCATCTCTCTCTCCTCTCTCTCTCCCTCAATCTCCCCTCTCTCTCTCTCTCTCTCTCTCTCCTCCCTCCTCCCTCTACATACACACTCATCTACATCACCGCATCCGCGACTACTTCAACTCGAACTGTCGTTCTCTCTTCTTCATCTGCTCACTGACTCACACACCACATCACAACACACACAACACCACCACCACCTACCCACACACTCATCTCTCTCTCCTCCGCTCTCTCCTCGAAACACACTATATACAAATACCAAACAAAGCACGCACACACACACTCATCACAACACGAAACAAATCGGCACACTACTCCCTCATCACACAATAACCACCTACACACACACACAAAACAACACACACAACACAACACACACACACACACACACACAACAACACGACACACGAACGCCGCACGCACTCACGCACGCACGCAAACACACACATACACACAACACAACACAATACAACGCGCGCACACACACACTTGCATGCACGCACGCACGCACCCCCCACCCCCAACCCCCACACCCTACCCCCACACACGCGCACGCACATACACGCACGCAAACACATACACACAACACAACACAGCACAAGACACACAACACAACACAACACAATACAACACGCGCACACACGGATGAGACTATAAACCGAGGCCCCGTGTGCGAACGCACGCAGAACATCTTGCGCACACGTTAAATCCTGTTCCGCTTTTCGGAAAGTAGGCTATTGTGTGCCGGTGGGAACAGATGACAAAATTTACAAAACTGTATACACACGGGGACTGGATGTAAAAAAGCACATAAGTGCTTATTCCATTATCCTCGATATAAAAGAATAAAATAAAATAAATAAAATAAACACACTTGCATGTACGCACGCACGCACCCACCCACCCATCCCACACACACACGCACGCACACACACACGCACGCACGCACACATACACATACACACATACACATGTATGTATGTAAGGGGGGGAGGGGGGAGGGATTGCCTAGTGGTTAGAACATTGCGCTGACAATCTGACGACCCGGGTTCAATTCCCGTTCAAGGGGATAATTTCCCCTGGAGTTAACATCAGTGCAGACTCCACTCTCCCCGAAAGTCTTTCGGATGAGACTATAAACCGAGGCCCCGTTTGCAATCGCGCGCAGAACATCTTGCGCACAAGTTAAATCCTGTTCCGCTTTTCGTAAGAGTAGGCCATTGCGTGCCTGTGGGAACAGATGACAGAATTTACAAAACCGCATACACACGTGGACTGGATGTAAAAAAAAAAGCACATAAATGCTTATTCCAATATCCTCGATATACAAGAATATTTTTTTTAATGTTTAAATATTATTAATAAAATACAATTAATTAAATCAAATTAAACGCACACACGCGCGCGCGCGAAACTTTATCGAGTACACTTCCTTGTTCATTTCTACATCAAAAGCAAACTCCTTATCAATAAAACCGAAAACAAAACCATCTCCAAAAAGTAAAGGACGTCAGAGAGAAATGAAAATAGTGACTTGTTCCTCTGTGCTTGTACATGTGCACATGTCTATAGATAGATAGATAGATAGATAGATAGATAGATAGATAGATAGATAGATAGATAGATAGATAGATGATAGATAGATAGATAGATAGATGATAGATAGACAGATAGATAGATAGATAGATAGATGATAGATAGATAGATAGATAGATAGATAGATAGATAGATAGATAGATAGATAGATAGACAGACAGATAGATAGATAGATAGATAGATAGATAGATGATAGATAGATAGATAGATAGATAGATAGATAGATAGATAGATAGATAATAGATAGATAGATAGATAGATAGATAGATAGATAGATAGATAGACAGACAGATAGATAGATAGATAGATAGATAGATGATAGATAGATAGATAGATAGACAGACAGATAGATAGATAGATAGATAGATAGATAGATAGATAGATAGATAGATAGATAGATAGATAGATAGATAGATAGATATGTGTATATATACATATATATGTGTGTGTGTGTGGATGTGGGTGTATGTGGATGTGTGTGTGGATGGGGTGTATGTGCATGTGTGTGTATGGATGTGGGTGTGTGGGTGTAGGTGTGTGTTTTGTGTGGTGTGTGTGTGTGTGTGGATGTGTGTGTGTGTGGATGTGGGTGTGTGTGTGTGGATGTGTGTGTGTATGTGTGGATGTGGGTGTGTGTGTGGATGTGGGTGGGTGTAGGTGGGTGTGTGGGTGTGGATGTGGGTGTGTGGGTGTAGCGGGGGGGGGTGTGGATGTGGGGAGTGGGGTGGATGTGGGTATGGGTGGGTGCGGATGTGTGTGTGTGTGCGGGTGTGTGTGTGTGTGTGTGCGGATGTGGGTGTGTGTATGTGGATCTGGGTGGGTATGTGTCACACACACACACACCCCTACCCCCCCCCCCCCACACACACACCCTATCCCCCCTCCCTCACACACACACACACACACACCCTACCCCCCCCCCCCACACACACATACACACACTCTACCTCCCCCCTAACCCCACACACACACACACACAGACCCCACCACCACCTCCTCCATCCCCAACCCCCACCACCCAGCCCCAACCCCTTACCCCCCCCCCCTGACCCCACGCACCACACACACACACACACCTTCCAAAAAAGAAGAAAGACAGAAGACAAAAACCAAGCCTGGCAACGTCCTCACCTGTTCGATGTTCAGCATCAGACACAGCCTCTTCCGACTTTTCCGCAGAGCCCCTATCGGCGTTTCCAGAGCGGTGTCTGGAAACATCTCCCCCGTCTCCATCCCTCCCAGTTCCTCCCCCATCCCTAGCCTGATCAAACTGCCTCCGCTTTGAGCCGCCGCTGCTGCTGCTGCTGCTGCTGAGGATGCTGCTGCTGCTGACGCTGCTTCTTCAATCTCTCTGCGACACACGGGGAGGGAGTGGGAGGGTTTGGGAGCAGCGTGGGGAGGAGGAGGAGGTTCTTGTCTAACGCGGATAGGAGCGCTGGCTGAAGCCTTGCCGCCACTGGCCACGAGGTCCTTCGGAAGACCTTGGGAGTCGTGTGAAGACGCGGGGTCTTTCTGTCCCCCAGCCTGGGAAGCAGACGAGAAGAAGCCCGAAGAAGAGGCGTGAAGGGAGGGCTGGGCTGGGTTCCCTCCCGCGATTTCTGAAGGAGGCTGCGTGGTCTCCTCTGCCGGGTGTGCTGAAGGCGGCCTTCGTCTGATGACGGTAGGGGGCTGTTCTTCCTGAACTCCGGAGTCCTCGGAAAGGTAAGAGCCCGTGGAGTGCAGACCTCCAGGATCCACGAGGTCCAGAGACCTCATGAGGTCTGGAAGACCCTCTACCGGGAATCTGGCGGGACAACCGTGCGGGGCAGGCTTTGCTGAGGGGTCTGCCGCAGCCGGGTTTGTGTTGTAGGTCGCGTTGGAGAGTTCTCCACCAGGCTGTGGTGATTGCGGCGACGGTCTGTGCTGGGGTGTTGCGGAGCAAGGGGCTGGGAGTGAGGAGGACGTGAGCGAGCAGTGGGCAAGGTTGATCAGAGGGGCGCGCGTTCGTTCACTGTCCATGTCGTGGTCAGTTCTTGGTTGTGGGTGATTTTGTCGAGTGGACATAGGTGACCTTGTGCCTGTTGTTGTGGTGAAGATGGTGGTGGCGGTGGTGGTGGCGACGGTGGTGGTGGTGGTGGTGTCGTTGTTGTTGCCATGTTTGCCGGTTTTCTTCTTGCCAGATTTCTGCAAGAGGTTTTTCAGAGACCCTAGCAGTTTGGGAGGCATGATTGCTGGGTGGTGTGGTTCTGCACTGTGTCTGGAAACAGAAAAACAATGTACTGTAGACATGTTTTTTGTTTTTTTTTTTCATTCTTTTATATCGAGGATAATGGAATAAGCACTCGTGTGCTTTTTTCTGCATCCAGTTCCCGTGTGTATGCGGTTTTGTTAATTCTGTCATCTGTTCCCACCGGCACACAATGGCCTGCTCTTACGAAAAGCGGAACAGGATTTAACGTGTGCGCAAGATATTTATTTACGCATGTGAATTAGTTGAGGATTTGTTTTGTCTCCGTTGGTCATTGTTTGGTGTGGTTGTAGGTTTTGGGGTTCGGGGGTGGGTGGAGTGGTGGTTGGAGTAGGGTATTTTGGTTTGGGGTTGGGTTGTTGTTGACGGTTTTTGTTGGTTTTTTGTTGTTGTTGTTGTTGTTGTTGTTTTTAATTTTGCGGGGGGTATTTGAGTGGATGTGTGTAGGGTGTTTGTTTGTTGTTGGGTTGTTTTTTGGGGGGGAATTTTTGTGGGAGGGGTGTGTGAATGTTTGGGATTTTGTTGAGGGTTTTTTTTTGGGGGGGTTTGGGTTTTTGTTTCGTCTGGTTTGATGTTGTTGTTGTTGTTGTTGTTACTGTTGTTTTTGGGAGGTTGCTCCTCGGCTAAGGCTCCGAGGTTCACCTAAAGTGAGATTTTGCCTATATGCGTGTAAATAAACATTAAAAATAAGCACACATTCGCACGCACGCACGCACGCACACGCACGCACACACATGCACGCA
>CM054162.1:3966880-3969380 GCA_028751875.1 Rapana venosa
TGTGTGTGTATGTGTGTGTGTGTGTGTGTGTGTGTGTGTGTGTGTGTGTGTGTGTGTGTGAGTGTGTGTGTGTGTGTGTATGTATGTGTGTGTGGTGTGTGTGTGTGTTTTGTGTGTTTTTTTTGTTTTGAGTGTGTGTGGGTATGAGTGTGGGTTGTGGGTGTGAGTGTGGGTGTGGGTGTATGTGTGTGTGTGAGTGTGTGTGGGATGAGTGTGGGTGTGGGTGTGAGTGTGGGTGGTGGGGTGTATGAGTTTTGTGTGTGGATGTGTGAGTGTTGTGTGTATGAGGGGGGTGTGTGTGGGTGTGGGGGGGGGGGTGAGTGGGGGGGGGGGGGGGGGGGGGTGGGGGGGGGGTGTGCGTGTGTGTGTATGAGTGTGTGTTGTGTGTGTGTGTGAGTGTGTCACTGTGTGTGTGGTGTGTGTGTGGGTGGGGTGTGTGTATGGTGAGTGTGTGTGCGTGTGCGTGTTTGTATGAGTGTGTGTGTTTGAGGTGTGTGTGTGTGCGTGTGTGTATGAGTGTGTGTGTTGGAGTATGTGTGTGGGGGGTGGGGGGGGGGGGTGTTTTGGGGGGGGGGGATGTGTGTGTCTCTGTGTTGGGTTTTGAGTAGTTAGTTTGTTAGGGTTTGTAGTTAGTTTGGGTTTGTTAGTTAGTTGTTTTTGTTAGTTGTTAGTTGTTAGTTGAGTGTGTGTGTTTGTGTGTTTTCTGTTGTGTTTTGTGAGTAGTTGTTAGTTAGTTAGTTAGTTAGTTAGTTAGTTTGTGTGTGGGGTGTGTGTTTTTTGTGTGTGTGAGTAGTTAGTTAGTTTAGTTAGTTAGTTAGTTAGTTAGTTGTTAGTTAGTTTGTTAGTTAGTTGGTGTGTTGTGTGTGTGTGTGTGTGTGTGTGTGTTTTGTGTGTGTGAGTAGTTAGTTAGCTAGTTAGTTAGTGTGTGTGTGTGTGTGTTTTGTGTGTTTTGTGAGTAGTTTAGTTGTTAGTTAGTTAGTTAGTTAGTTTAGTTGTTAGGTTAGTTAGTTAGTTGTTAGTTAGTTAGTTAGTTAGTTTGTTAGTTTAGTGTGTGTGTTTTTTGTGTGTGTGTGTGTGTTTCTGTGTTTGTGAGTAGTTAGTTAGTTAGTTTGTTAGTTAGTTGTGTGTGTGTTTTTTGTGTGTGTTTTTTGTGTGTGTGAGTAGTTAGTTAGTTAGTTAGTGTGTGTGTGTGTGTGTGTTTCTGTGTGTGTGGAGTAGTTAGTTGGGTTAGTTAGTTAGTTAGTTAGTTAGTTAGTTAGTTAGTTAGTTAGTTTGTGTTGTGTTTCTGTGTGTTGTGGTAGTTAGTTAGTTAGTTAGTTAGTTAGTTAGTTTTGTTAGTTAGTTAGTTTTGTGTGTGTGTGTGTTTCTGTGTGTGTGAGTAGTTAGTTTGTTAGTTAGTGTGTTGTTGTGTGTGTGTGTGTGTTTCTGTGTGTGTGGAGTAGTTAGTTAGTTAGTTAGTGTGTTGTGTTGTGTTGTGTGTTTCGTGTGTTGTTGGTAGTTAGTTGTTAGTGTTGTGTGTGTGTGTGTGTGTGTGTGTTTCTGTGTGTTGTGAGTAGTTAGTTTAGTTAGTTAGTTAGTTAGTTAGTTAGTTGTTAGTTAGTTTTGGGTTGTTAGTTAGTTAGTTAGTGTGTGTGTGTGTGTTTCTGTGTGTTGGTAGTAGTTAGTTAGTTAGTTGTGTGTTTTTGTGTGTGTGTGTGTGTTTCTGTGTGTGTGAGTGTAAATTAGTTAGTTAGGGGTGTGTGTGTGTGTGTGTTTTTGTGTGTGTGTGTTTCTGTGTTGTGAGTAGTTAGTTAGTTGTTAGTGTGTGGTTTGTGTGTGTGTTTGTGTGTGTGAGTAGTTAGTTAGTTTGTTGTGTGTTTTGTGTGTGTTTTGGTGTGTGTTTCTGTGTGTGTGTGAGTAGTTAGTTAGTTAGTGTGTGTTTGTGTGTGTGTGTGTGTGTGTGTTTCTGTTTTGTGTGAGTAGTTAGTTAGTTAGTGTGTGTGTGTGTGTGTGTGTGTGTGTGAGTAGTTAGTTAGTTAGTTAGTTAGTTAGTTAGTTAGTTAGGGTTTGTTTTGTGTGTGTGTGTGTGTGTTTCTGTGTGTGTGGAGTAGTTAGTTAGTTAGTTAGTGTGTGTGTGTGTGTGTGTGTGTTTCTGTGTGTGTGAGTGTTAGTTTGTTGTGTGTGTGTGTGTGTGTGTTGTGTTTCTGTGTGTGTGAGTAGTTAGTTGGGTTTGTGTGTGTGTGTTGTGTGTGTGTGTGTGTTTTTTGTGTGTGTGTGAGTAGTTAGTTAGTTAGTTAGTTAGTGTGTGTGTGTGTGTGTGTTTCTGTGTGTGTGTGAGTAGTTAGTTAGTTGTTTTTAGTTAGTAGTTAGTTAGTTTGTGTGTGTTTGTGTTGGTGTGTTTGTGTGTTGTTGTGTGTGTGTGTGTGTGTGTGTGTGTGTGTTTTGTGTGGGTTTCTGTGTGTGTGAGTAAATTAGTTGTTTTAGTTTGTTAGTTAGTTAGTTAGTTAGTTTGTTAGTTAGT
>CM054162.1:3976880-3979380 GCA_028751875.1 Rapana venosa
ATATATATATATATTTGAGAGAGAGATGGAGTGTACAGGTGTTTTGATATGACTGCGGGCGTGTCTAAATCACCAAGTAGCGAATGGACATTAAACATAACACAACAAAACAAAACAAGCATACTTGATTTCTGTCGCTGTAAGTGTCATTATGAAGATCTTGTCCTTTTGTGGATCGGTGGTCTAGAGGTAACGCACCTGCCTAGAAAGCGACAGTTCGATTTCAAAGAGTGTGGTGGTTTGATCCTTGTTTGTGCCAGAATTTTTTTCCCCACCATCCACTAGATCGTGAGTGGTGGTCTGGGTGCTAGTCTTTCGGATGAGACGATACACCGAGTTCCCGTGTGTAACACGCATTTAACGCGGGTAAAAGAACCCACAGCAACAGGAGAGATGTCCCTTGAAAAATTCATTAAAAAAAAAAGCCACTCTCATTGGGCAACAAATACACATGCAGACAGGAAAAGGATATAAATTATGGGTGGCGCTGCTCTTGTGGCGACGCACTCTCCCTGAGGAAAGCAGCCCGAATTTTACGCAGAGAAATCAACGTGACTAAATGGTATACAAAACGTTACAATATCATGCATAAGTAAAAGTAAAGGTGTCCCATAACCTATGTGGTCGTAGGGGAGCGAGGCACCAGAGACCTCACTTCTCTAGGGGCCAGCATATAGAGGGGGGCGCCCATCTCCTCTCCCTCGCTGCTTTACCTTCCCTGATCCTAAAGAGGGCTGGTACCCATTTACAGCTGGGTGAACTGGGGGACTTAATGAAGCCAAGGCGCGCAAACGGTCACCCATCCAACTGGTAACCACGCTCGATGCTGCTTAACCTTAGCTGGGGGAAAGCGAATGCTCTGACAACTGAGCTATCCCATACCCAATATCATGCATAACATTTAGAATTGGATAATGAAAAAATAAATTTTGAAAATAAAATAGGTTAGAGGAAGATCAGTGCGGTCAAGAGGTTTGGAGTTGCCTCCCTTTCCGTCCTGTTCGAAATAGTTGTTAAATGCTTCTGGAAATGTTGAAACTGTTACCACAACATGTGCTGATTGTACACTGCATGTGACAAGAATACGCGCATGCTTGTAAGAATGACGAATTGACTTCATTTTTCTCTTAACTTCCTGGTAAATTGATTCGACTTTGTACTGAAGCTTCTGAATCAGTCATACAAGGCCTTGTTTAATTAATGATGAAAATGAAGTCGGTGAATATATCTGTTGACTACATTTACTGGACTATGACCATGTTTGCTATTGCATGGCAGTCCTTATATATCTAATAATCATATATAGAACGTTCATAGACGAAGAACGTGCATTACAACCCAAGTAAAACATATTATTTCTGTTGTGACATCTGTTTGTCTGTCTGTCTGTTTGTCTGTCTGTCTGTTTGCCTGTCTATTTGTCTGTCGGACTAGCTGCCTGCCTGTCTGCCTGTTATTCATATGTATTGATTCTATTTGATTCATTTCAATTTGTCTGTCTACTGCCTGCCTGGCTGTATCTGTCTATTGTCTGTCTTCTTCTGTCTTCTTCTCTGTCTGCCTATCTTCTGTCTCTCTATCGATCTTTCTGTCTGTCTATTACTGTCTATCTGTTTTGTCTATTCTGTCTATCTGTTCTGTCTGTCTGCTCTCTTTCTGCTTCTATGTCTGTCTATCTGTCTGTCTATCTGTTTATCTGTCTGTCTGTCTATCTGTATGTCTGCCTGTCTCTCCATCTGTTTCGCTGTCCCATCCTCCTTGTCTTTTAATCCGTTACTTATTTCTGTTTATCACAGTTCTTGATTAAACCATTGACGCTGGTGGCAACAGCAAAGTAAGAGGCTGTATGACCAGTGGCTTTCTTTCCCACTCATGGAATTCCACTTTACAGCTTAGTCTTTAGTGATCGACTATGACTCTCTGACTAGGAGGCTTGACTCGCACAGTCCTTATGTGCTGCAGCCCTGGGGGCTAGTTTGCCTTTGGAGAACATCTCCAACGCTGACTGTCCTTATGCCCACTTGGCCGAGAGAGTGGGGATGTACTGTGGGCAAGGCATCTCCACTATAATCAAATTTCTGCCCCATTTCCGAAACAGCAGCTGCCTCCTCTGCTGTTTTGGAGGTCATCGTCGAACATGGCGGACAAACATACATATTTCTGTTAGTGTGTGGGGGTTGTTGTTGTTGTTGTTTCTTATTTTTGTCCTCATGTTTTCTTCATTTTATCACTTTGCCCTCTCTACTTTTTTTTTTTTTTTTGGGGGGGGGGGGGGAATCTTTTTCATTGCTTTTAATTTTGTCTGTACAAAAAAATACTGGTATTAAAATAAAATATAACAATGTACAACATGATCAACTTGAACTATAAAAATGGGGTTTAAAAACGTTTTTAATATTTTTTAATATTTATTTGTTGTTACAAAAACAAACATTTTATGTCAGCGTTATCTTGGTTGAAGGGAGGAGGTGAGGGGTTCGGGGTGCCATCTTCATGCATT
>CM054162.1:3991880-4004701 GCA_028751875.1 Rapana venosa
GCATGTACGCACATGATACGTAGGTGCAGACGCGCGCGCATACACACACACACACATGCACAGAGAGAGACAAGAGATAGAGACAGACAGACAGAAAGAGAGTCAAACACACACACACACACACACACACACTTGGACAGACAGAAACACACATGCACGCGCGCGCGCGCACGGAGAAACAGACATACAAACAGATAAACGAAATGAATGTGAAATGAAGAGAAAGACATAGAAACTGAACAGGCTAAGACGTGTATACATGCATACCAAGCAACCACACCAAATACCATTAAGTAATGTTGGACACCAACCACGACACCACACACACACACACACACACACACACACACACACACACACACACACACACACACACACACACACACACACACATACACACACACACACACACATACACACACACACACACACACACACACACACAAAGAAATACAATACGTCAACCGGCCAAAAGGCTTCTACTTTAATCCACTCTTCAAAACATACACACACGCACGCGCGTGCGCACACACACACACACACACACACAAACACTCAAACACACACACGCACACCACCACCACCACAAAAACAACAACACCAATAACAACAACACAACCCAACACACACACACACACACACACACACATACACACACACATACACACAGAACCACACTCACACAAAAACTCACACACATTTACACACACACACACACCACAACGCAACACACAAACTTACACACCAACGCAGACTAACACACACACACACACACACACACACACACACACGCACACAGTACCACCACCACCACCACAAAAACAACAACAACAACAATAACAACAACACAATCCAACACACAAACCACACTCACACAAAAACTCACACACACATTTACACACACACACACACAAAACACATCACAACACAACACGAACTCACACATTAACACAGACTAACACACACACACACACACACACACACAACCACCACCTCCACCACCACCACCACCACCCACCACCATCGTCACTACCACTACCACCACCACCTTCACAACAACAACAAAAGTAATAAAAACACACACACTAACACGCACACAACAACAACAACGACCAGGACACAAACACAACACAAAATACACAAACTACTCTACACACACACACACACACACACACACCCCACACACACACCACACACACCACAACACATCACAACACAACACGAACTCACACATTAACACAGACTAACACACACACACACACAACACACACAACCACCACCTCCACCACCACCACCACCACCACCATCGTCACTACCACTACCACCACCACCTTCACAACAACAACAAAAGTAATAAAAACACACACACTAACTCGCACACAACAACAACAACAACGACGACGACACAAACACAGCACAAAATACACAAACTGCTCTACACACACACACACACACACACAACACACACACACACACACAACACACACACACACACACACACACACACATACCTCTACAAAAAATGAGGAAGTGATACCAAGACTAACCCCCCCCCCCCCCCCCCCCCAACCCCACTCCACTTTCACCATCAAGGAACAAAAGTAAACGCAAAACTAGCTAACACGATCACTTACCTCCACCACAAACAACGCTCTCGTAGAGAAGAATCAAACTAGTACTAAACAATATAACACCGTGATCAACAATCACAACAACAACAACAACAACAGCCGTAACAACCTCAACCACAAAACTCAACGCCGCTTTTTCAACTGATTCGGCACATTGTGAAAACAGCCACAATGTAATAGTAACAGTACTTTCAAGGTTCCTCCTCCTATTGCACACACTCTTTTGTATGTGACTGTGTGTGAGAGAGAGAGACACACACACACACACACAGACAGACAGCGAGAGAGAGAGAGGACGAGACTCGCGTGTGTAGACCTAGGCCTATTGGTTTTGTGGATAGGCTAAGGCCAACGTACAAAAAAAAATGTTTGCTTGGGTCTGCCAACCAGTCCCTATTTTTAATTTTCCCCGTGGCTAAAAATAGCTGCGGCTTGTGACGTCACTGGGTTTTCCGTGTGAGGTCTTTTCTATAATTTTATATAATGATATATATAGTTATTTTTATTTGTTAATGAGGTGAAATGACGTGATATTATTATGCGAAATGGATTTATTTTGGGTCTGGCATTTACTTCTTTTGCTTTTAGACTGTCTATTAATGATGATAATGTATTTTAGAGACTCTGTGTGTGTGTTTGTGTATGTGATTTATTTATTTATTCTTCTCTCTCTCTCTCTCTCTCTCTCTCTTCTCTCTCTCTCTCTCTCTCTCTCTCTCTCTCTCTCTCTCTCTCTCTCTCTCTCTCTCTCGCACGAGTGTATGTGCATAGACATTCTTATTATCTTGAACTGTTATGGGTGGTTGTTGTTTTTTTGGGGGGTTGTTTTTGCTCTTTATGAAATGAAATGGTGTATGGGGTGCATTTTTTTTCCCTGTTAAAAATGAATTGGATTTGTGATTAGAATGTCGACTTGGATGGTTTATTTATTCATATGGGCATTCATATGACTATGTATGCATGTGTGTGTGTGCGTGCGCGCGCACGCGTGCGTGTCTGAGAGTGGATTTTTTTTTATTATCTTGAGCTATGTTTGTTTGCTCTTTATGGCATTGACATGGTGTATGTTGCGATTACGTTTTGTTCTGTTAAAGTAGAAAAAATTGGATTTGTTAGTATTGTCATTTTTGATTATATATATTAATTGGAATGGTTATCGAATTGATTCATGTGCATGTGTGAGTTGTTTGTGCCTGCATGTGTGTGGGCGTGCGTGCGTGTGTGTGTGTAATTGTGTGTGTGTGTGTGTGTGTGTGTGTGTGTGTGTGTGTGTGTGTGTGTGTGTTGTGTGTGTGTGTGTGTGTGTGTGTGTGTGTGTGTGTGTGTGTGTTGTGTGTGTGCTGTGTTTGTAAACTGGTGACTGTGGAAAGAGAGTTGTTACATCATTTACTTTCATTGCAATAACTGATGTAAAGATAAGTCGTTTCCATTTTTGTCCCAAACATTTTTTTTTAAATAGTGGGGGTGATTGCTTCGTTTGGTCGTTGAAATGCATGGGTGTGCGAGCGTGGATGGTGGTAGTGTGAATGTATCTCCATGTGTGAAGGAAATGTTGATGTGTGTAGACATGAAATTGTCAATTTGTATTGATTGGCTGGTTTAGTACATAATTGAATGTTAATGTGAGCAGTTGATTGCAAGTATAACTAAGTGATTGAGTTTTTGTCAGCTTCATTGTGTATAATTATGCTATACATTTCTTCATATTTGTTTGCCTTTTGTTTTTTGTCTTTGGTTTTTATGTTGCTTTTTTTGGTTGTTGTTGTTGAATTGTTTTGTTTTTTGAGGACCTGGTGTAAAGAAGCCCCTGGCTTATCCAACTATCCTCATTAAAACACATTCGAGTTCGAGTTCTCTCAAGGGATAGCCTAGTGGTTAGAACATTGCGCTCGCAATCTGACGACCCGGGTTCGATTCCTATTCAAGGGGATTTTTCTTCTGGAGTTAACATCAGTGCAGACTCCACTATCCCCAAAAGTCCTTCAGATGAGACTATAAACCGAGGCCCGTGTGCGAATGTAGGAAAAACATCTTGCGCACACGCTTAATCCTTTTCCACTTTTTGAAAGAGTAGGCCATTGTGTGCAGTTGGGAACAGATGACAGAATTTACAAAACTGCATACACACGGGGACTTGATGTAAAAAAGCACATGAGTACTTATTCCACTATTCTCGAAAGAAAAGAATAAATAAATAAATGAATAAAAATCGCGCTCTCTCTCCCTCCCTCCCACTCTCTCTCTCTCTCCCTCTCTCTCTAAAATTAAGTACTTTCTTCACTTTCATTCAAGGAAACTATTCTTCCAATCTTATAATTATACAATCCTCAATAGACTAGGCCTATGCTTCTACCCTGTGGGATTCTGCTAGTGCAAACACTATGAAACTGTTACTGAGTCTGTATAAACGTGCTCTCAAACTGGTCCTTTTAAAGAAAACAAGCTTATTAGAAGCTGACTATACTCAGTCAAATATTCTCCCCTTACACCAAAGATTAAAATATAACAAAGGAGTCATGATGTTTAAGATTATGACAAGAACTGTTTCATCTTACTTAAAAGACAAATTCCCCCTAAACCAATCCACAAATACTATACAGCCTAGTGTCCCAATCCCAAGAATAGACTTATTCAAATCTAGTTTACTTTACTCAGGCCCTATGCTGTGGAACTCCCTTCCTGATTCAGTTAAACAACATCAATCAATAACAATCTACAAAACTCAATTATCAACTCACTTGATACATCAACAATAACAAACCACAGTCCATAGCCTTAAAATCAAAGTTGCATATCATCCCTTACCTATCTTCCCTTTCCCTTCACCTGTCTGTCTGTCTGTCGTTGTTCTCTCTCTCTCTCTCTCTCTCTCTCTCTCTCTCTCTCTCTCTCTCTCTCTCTCTCTCTCTCTCTCTCTCTCTCTCTCTCTCCTTTTTAAATTTTCATTGTTGTTGTGAAAGTGAGTTTACCAAAGTAAAAGCTTTTTTTTTTAAAAAACGACACTATAGTTATAAGAAATATATATATCATAACAATAATAATTATGTGCTACTCTGTACGAGTATAATCAAAAATAGTGTTGATGGTGATGGTGTGCTGTTTTGAGAATTATATTCAGTATTTTTTTTCTTTGTCGTTTTTGTTTTGTTTTGTTCCTTTACAACAAAAAGCAATATCTTTAACACACACACACACACACACCACACACACATACCACTCACACACATCCCCCTCCTCCCCCCCCCCTCTCTCTCTCTTTCTCTCTCTCTATCTCTCTCTCTCTCTCTCTCTCTCTCTCTCTCTCTCTCTCTCTCTCTCTCTCTCTCTTACTAACAATGTGTAGATGTTCATTTTATGACTTTATTGATTTTTTTCTCTTTATTGTATGTGTGTATGGGTATTGGGCTCAATTTTTTTATTATGATGATTCAATTTGTACGAGTATATTCAAAAAGAATATTGATGGTGATCCTGTGATGTCTTGAGAATTATATATAAGTTAGTATTATCCTGAAACACAACACACACACACACACACCTCTCTCTCTCTCTCTCTCTCTCTCTCTCTCTCTCTCTCTCTCTCTCTCTCCTCTCTCTCTCTCTCTCTAACTCTCTCTCTCTCTCTCTGTCTCTCTCTCTCTCTGTCTCTGACCTTATAGATTTGGTGCGTTTTTTTCTTTCTTTTCTTCCTTGTTTTAATTGTGTGAGAGTATGGGTATTGAGTTTATTTCATTATCATGACATAATTTGTATGAGTTCTTCTTTCTTTCTTTCTTTCATCTGCCGCTGATGCCTTTCGGCGTCGCGGGGAGACACAGACGTCTGTCTGCAGCAAGGCGGGAGGCTTGATGTAGTGACAGGTCATGGGATCGCAGGGTGTCAGCCACGGAGTCGCTCCATCGTCTCCTTGGTCTACCTCTGGCTTTCCAGCCATTGTGTTTGGTGTATGCCCGTAGGTCTGGTTGGTTGGGCGGCATTCTAGTGAGGTGACCAAACCACCTGATCCTTTGTTGTTCGATATGGTGGAGAATTGGTGTTAGTCCGACCATGTCTCTGATCACCTCATTCTTGATCTTGTCGCGTCTGGTCTTGTTGACAGCTTTTCTCAGGCAGCGCATTTCACATGTGTCCAATTTTCTCTCTAAGGCTTTTGTTAGGGCCCATGTCTGACACTGGTATGTGAGTGTTGGAACGAATTTGGCGTTGATGAGTTTTGCCTTGGTGCTCATTGGGATGCTGGGATGTTTTAGAAAGGGGGCGAGTTGGTAACTGACTGCGTTCGCTTTCTGGCATCTTGTTTCTATCTCTCTGTCCAATGTTCCATCTTCAGTGAAGAGACTGCCAAAGTATTTAAATTCTTTGGTCTGTTTCAGCTGGGTGCCGTTGATGTCGATGTTCAGCTTTCCTGAATTTCTGCTGACAGACATAACTTCTGTTTTGGTGATACTGATCTTCATGTCAAACCTCAAGCAGCTTGTGTTGAGTTGGTCTGTGTGTTCTTGAAGAGCTGCTTTGTTCTGATTCATCAAGGACTGGTCGTCAGCAAATAATAGTTTGTTCAGGGCCTCAAGATCTGGGTTGGCTTACTTTGTAATCTGGTCCATGTAGATCACGAAGAGAAGGGGAGGAGAGTACGCAGCCCTGCTGACCCCTGTGTAACTGGAACCACAGTTAGGGATGTTCCCACTGGCTGTTTGGCAGATCTGCGCTCAGGACTGTTGGACATAGATTGCTCTGAAGTTATCAAGCAACTGCCTTCACGTCGTACTGCTCCTAGGATCTTCAGAGCTTGTCTCTGTGACTCGGTCGAAAAGCTTTTTCTTGATCAACGAATACTGATGCAGGTTTGGTTGTATTCGATGCTCTTGCACACAAGCTGTCGGAGTGCGAAATGCATTTGTGCACCCTTTTCCTTTCCGAAAGCCAAAATGGCATGCTCAGTAGGTGTTCTGCTTTGGCTTGTGCGATGTTCCAGAATCTTTGCATACATTTTCCCTACATGGCTCGAGAAGTGAAAATGCCTCTGTAGGTTGCTGCAGTCTATCTTCCTTCCCTTCGTCTTCCAAATTGGCACCACTATTGCATTTTGCCAAGTCCGTTGTACTTTCCTCTTCCATGCTTTCTGGAAGATGATTGTGAGCAATTAACTCCCGTTTCTCCCAAGCTATGGATGGACTTCAGTTGTATGCCGTCATCGCCTGGCCGCTTTGCCCTTTGGGTGGTTTAATTGGCCTTTTCTTGTTTCAGCTTCAGGAATTTGGGGCTCTAACTGGTCTTTATAGCGTGGTGAGAAAACTGTGAGCTGGAAGCCTTTTATACTATAGATGGGTTTAAAGGTATCTTTAAAATAGTCTTCCATCGTTTCAGGATTTCCTATTCTTTGTGCATCTTGTGCCTCTCCATTTGCATCATTCATACTGTTGTTGGATTGAATGGCTCATTCTTACTCTCATCGTCTTCCACTTTTGAAAAATTATCTTGGGGAGTTCTTGCAAATTTCACTTAAACTTCTCTCCATTAGTCGCCCAAGATTTTTCTTTGGAGGCTTTACTACACGTTTACTATGCCTTCTTGCGATTTTGTCTTGATATAGGCCTTTCTGTCTTGGTCTTGACCAAGATTTATATAGCTGCCTTTTTTTCTTGATGGATTCCTTCACTCTTGGTTCCACCAAGCTGTAGCTTTCCTGTTTTTACTCCACATTTCTGTCCCGCAAACTTCCTAAGGTGTTAAAGAGAGCTGGGCTTGAAGGTGTCCCAGTCTTGCTCCATGTTGAGAGGTGTTGTATCAATGAAGTCAAGTTTCACCTTGATAGCCTATGGATCTGTCTTGCACCTTCTTTCTCTTTTCTGTTTGAGGTGGTTGATCTTTCAGGCTGTTCTTCCCTTGCGTTGTTATTTCTTCTCCTTGAGTACTGGAGGATAGAATGACGGCGTGGTTCAGTGTCAAGGTTGGCTTTGGGATAAGATTGAGTCTTTGAAGGAGAACGTCTGTTCTAGATCTTGCAAGTTAAAGTCGATTTGAGACGAGATGTCTGAGGTCGTTCCACTTGTAACCAGGTGTAAATTTGGGAGGCTCGGTGTTGGAAAAAGGTGTTGGTGATGATTAGATATGCTCTGCACCTAGTTCCAGCACGTGGTTCGTTTTGTAATTGCAAGGTGTTCTGTGGTCACTGTGGGGGCCAAGATGTTTTGTCCAGGGTTTATTCTCTCACAGCTCTGCCGTTGTAATCACCATGACATAAGGTCCTCTTTGTCAGGGGTGCTGATGATGAGGATCGGTGAGCTCTGAATAAGAATGAGTCTTTCTCCTCTTCTGGCGTACGAATCGTTACACGGTGCATATGCGTTTGATATAGAAGACGATTTGTTTGACTTCTTACACCGATTTTAATCAGTCTTTCTGATATGTGTTCTGTACTCAGGAGATTCTTTGCCATGTCTGGGTGTAGGATGAATCCCACTCCATTGCGTTGCTCTCTTGTCTTTCCTGACTCCACTCAGATGAGAACAAAGTTTGAATGGATTTCTTTCGTTCCTTCTCCTTTCTATACGCAGTGTCTGAAATGCCCATGATGGAGATCTTTTTCTTGGTCATGAATTCCCAATTTCTGGTTCCTTGTTTTTAGGCTTGCAGATGTTCCATGTTCCAATGTAGTCACTGTTCCTATCTCGATGTCGTTTCCATTGCGAGGTCGTTTTTCCGTTTGGTATCCGTCCGTTTGTTTGAATTGTCTCCTTTTCAGTTTTCTTTGCGGTTGATAAATCACTGTCGTTGCTTAGGCAAGTCACAGCTTCACCAGAGCCCCGATAGCCAGCTTGAGCCTGTTTCCGTTTCCCACGTTTGGAAAAAATTTGTATGAGGTAAAATAAAAAAATAAGTGTTGTGGACGGTGATGGTTATACTGTTTTGAGATAGTATTATCCCTGACACACACACACACACACACACACACACACACCACACACAACACACTCACTCACTCTTCTCTCTCTCTCACTCTCTCTCTCTCTCTCTCTCTCACTCACTCTCTATCTCTATGACCTTAATAGATTTGGCTTTTTTTTCTTACTTTTCTTCCTTGTATTTAATGTTTATTGTGTGAGTGTACGGGTATTGAGTTTATTTCATTATCATGACATATAATTTGAATGAGTATAATCAAAATAAGTGTTGACGGTCATCGTGTACTGTTTTGAGAATTATATATTTAGTATTATCTCTGACATACACTCTCTCTCTCTCTCTCTCTCTATCTCTCTCTCTCTCTCTCTCTTCTCTCATCCTCTCTCTCTCTCTCTCTCTCATTTCTCTCTCTCTCTCACTCTCTGTATCAGTGTATCAGTTTTCATGTTAATGTTTGATTTATTTGAGAATGGTATATTGTCAACATATCTCTTTTCTCCAAAAAAAAAATATGTATCTTTTGAAATTAATGATCAAGTCAGTTAGGGATTATGTAATGTTAAATATAAAACATTTTAATCATGTTGTTGTTGTAAGATTGTTACCTTTGTTTTGTTGATAGTCCCTAATCAGGGCAAGGGCCGGATGAAAAAAAGTATGCGCATGCTTATTCTGTTACCCTTGAAAAATAAAGATTCATTCATTTCTCTCTCTCTCTCTCTCTCTCTCTCCTCTCTCACTCTCTCTCTCGCTCTCTCTCTCTCTCTCTCTCTCTGTATTGTGGCCTGAGGCCGATGTGCAATTAAATCATTCTCTCTCTCATGTTATGTTTTGCCAGAGAATGGCCCTTTATAGGACTATATGGTGGCCAAAAATGGCATTGAGATATTAGAGGACAGTATTACAAATAAGTTAGATAAGGAAGATGTGTACTTTATGATCTGTGGAGATCTGAATGCTCGAACAGCTTCCCAGCAGGCAAAATTAGAGAGCATGCCAGTCTACTCCCCTGATGGTGATGATGATGACGACAATGATTTGGAAGTAAAGGGAATGTTTGACAGGTGCTCTAAGGACACAACAGTTAACAATTTTGGTCGTTCATTGCTTGATTTGTGTCTCATGCTCGACCGCATTGTTCTGAATGGTGTTTGTGAGGGGGACAAAAATGGGGATTTTACTTTTATAAGTTCAAATGGCTCTAGTGTAATTGACTATTTTGTTATGTCTCAATATTTGTTTTCTCAAATGAACAGTGTTATGCAAGTCATGGATCGTTTAGATTCTTGGCACCTACCTGTGGAATTGCACTTGGAAACCATAGGCAGAAGTTCTGAAACTGAAGTCATAAATGACATGAAAGAGGATCGTGTGGTATGGTCAGATGAGTTTGCCCAGTTGTACAAGATTGAATTAGCCTCATTAGAATTTAAGGTGATGGTTCAAGAAGCATGTAATGTTTTAGACGAAAATATTGATAAATCAGTTGATGTAACGACAAAGGCACTGCTTGGAGCAGCAGAATGGATGGTAAAAACTGCTGGGGGCAAAATGGAAAAAAAACAACAATGACTGGTTTGATCATGAATGCCACGAAAAGAAACCTCAAGTTAAAAGGATTCTGAGAGAATTTAGAAGGACAAATAGACTCGAAGTGAAAGAGACATTTGTACAATCCAAGAAAGAGTACAAAAAGATGCTAAAGCAAAAAAAGTATGACTTCGACCAGAATAGACTGACAAAACTTAAAGAAAATGTGAGAGACTCCAAGTCCTTTTGGAAGACTATTCGTTCTGTTAATTGTAAACGAAAAATCTGTAACTCAATTTCTAATGACCAATGGTATGGCCATTTCCTTAGAGTATTTCAAGACTTTGAGAATACGATACAGGACCAGGAAACAGTGGAAGATGAAACTGTCAGAATAGACAATGTTGTGCAAGACCCAGTCCTTGAAGAACCTATATCTAAACAAGAAATAATCGCAGCCATAAAGAGAGTGAAAGAGGGGAAAAGTGCTGGTCCAGACAGAATTATAGGAGAGATGCTTAAAAATGTGGATGACACTGCAATTGACTCTTTGGTGCAGTTGTTCAATAAGCTTTTTGATGAGGGTCTATTTCCAAAGGAGTGGTCTAAATCTATAATTGTACCAATACATAAGAAGGGAGCAACTAGTTTGCCAGACAACTATCGAGGAGTTTCTCTGACAAGCATAATGAGTAAAGTATACACATCCATTTTAAATAAAAGACTTTCAAACTGGGTTGCAACAAATGAAAAAATCAGAGAAGAGCAAGCAGGCTTTAGACAGGGATGTAACACAGTTGATCATATTTTTACTCGCTATGGTCTTGTGCAGAAACATTTAAATTGTTTGTTTCATTCATAGATTTCAGAAAAGCCCTCGATTCGGTAGATAGGAATGTACTATGGGTTATACTTCATAAAACAGGAATTGATGGGAAATTGTATAGGGCTATAAAGGGTATATATCCATCTGTAATGCTTCTGTACGCAACAAAATGTTCTTACACAGATTACTTGACTGTCCCAGAGACGTTAAACAAGGTTGTTTGTTGAGTCCCTTAATTTATTCAATTTCATAAACAACTAGCCACAGAATACGCAATCCGGAAAACATGGAATACAAATGACTCAGGTCAGTTGAATTATTCCTGTTACTTTTTGCAGAATATGCCCATGAAATGTCTACACACCCTACAGACTGCAAAATCAACTGAACACATTAAAATCAGAAGCAGATCGTCAAAGTCTCACAGTAATTCAGAAAAAGCGATGGTTAGGATTTGGGATGGGAGGCCACTTGGGAAAGAAGAAAAAGGACTTATGGGACCCAAAAACTTAAAGTAACAAATAATTATAAGTACCTTGGGTAACTTTTTTAAAACAGATCGTGTACTAGCTCATGTTTGATATGATGAGGTCAAAGAGCCAAAAATGGAGTTATGCAAATTATCAAATCATGAGAAATTAGCTTCTGCTGATAGTACATTATTTTGGAAACTGTTTGACACACAAATAGAACCTGCCCTGACGGATGCAGCAGAAAAGGGGGTCTGAAGATACCACACAAATTGAAAAAAACCTTTGCCATGAAAAAATTCTTATGTGTCCCATTACATGCATCAAATAAACTTATGTATGGAAAACTGGTAGATACCCCTTGTATATAAGAACCATAACGAAATGTATTAAATACGGGATAAACTTATCAGGCTGCCTATGGTCAAAGATAAAAAAGACAAGCATACGAGAAAGCGCTTATACAACATAATAATGGGAAAGTAAACTGGGCGACTAAAGTAAAAAGTCTTTTGATGATAAATGGATTTGGTATTGTTTGCTATGCCAGGGATGGGTTACGAAGAACAGTTTGTTAGAGAATTGAAAGATAGACTTATTTCCTGTTTTCATTTAAAACTGGCACTAACAGTTAATTCTAGTAAAAAATACACTTGGTATAGCTTTTAAAGATGCGTTTGGTCCAAAAAGTATCTGATATCGTTAACTAATAAAAGGCTTCGAAGTAATTTACTAAAATTTAGGCTAAGATTGTGTGGTCTTTTGAACTGCAAACAATGGTATATTACAGCGAGACAGACAACAACTCATGTCCAGCATGTGGAGAAGAAGAAGAAGAAGAGAAATTTCTTTTTTATTGCTTGTAGAACTTATCATGAAATTCGCAAAAAAAATTGTTTTTTTGACAAACCCAACCAATAGGTCCACCAATTTTTTACAAAAGGTGCTATCTTCAAATAATAATATGTCCGAGCTTAAATCTTTAGCAATGATGCAGGCTCTAGATAAACGTAAGCAGACTATGAATGAAACGGATCCTATACGTAATAACTTAAAATATTGGTTGGCATTTATCTGGACTTTGGATTATTACTCATGTCCTTTTCATACTCATTCCTATGTTAATATGTCATTTACAATTGCCCCCTTTGACTGATGGGCTTGTAGCTTTTGTCAAATAAAACTCGTTCATTCATTCTTTCATTCGTTCATTCATTCATTCATTTCATTCATCCTCTCACTCCTCTCTCTCTCCTCTCCTCTCCTCTCTCCTCTCTCTCTCTCTCCTCATCTCCTCTCCTCCTCTCTCTCTCTCTCCCCTTTATTGATTTACTCATAGCTAATTGTTGTGTACCTAATGAAGGACATATTCATACTTTAAATTTCAATAATTTAAATTTTTTTGGGCTTGCCGACGTACTTTGAGATCCAGGAATGTCCTATTTCAATTTATTTTGT
>CM054162.1:4005201-4025201 GCA_028751875.1 Rapana venosa
CTCTTTCAAAAAGCGGACGGATTTATCGTGTGCGAAAAGATTTTCTGCGGCGTTCGCCCCGGGGGCCCCGGTTTGTCTCATCGAACACACCCACATACACCATTTTTCTAATCCCCACCTCATATAAAAAACAAAACTGGATTTGAATCAAGAAAACATATTGCAGAGACACAAAATATGACAGGGAGCAGAGGAAAAATGAAAAAACCAAAAGGGAGCACAATAATATTCATAAAATTCAACACGGGCAGAGAAGCCAACAATACAAAAGGCAAACAAACACACACACACACACACACCACGCGCGCGAAACCCCACAACAGACACCGCACACACAAACACCAACAACCTACCTCACAAAAACCCCAACATGCACAAAAACTTTTTCTCTCTCCCCTTCTTTTTTCCCCTCCTTCTCTCTCTCCTCTTCTTCTCCCCCCTCCTCTCCCCTCCCCTCTTCTTTTCTCTCTTCCCCCTCCTCTCTCTCTCTTTTTCTCTCTCTCCCGCTCTCTATTCTTGCTTTGTGCCCAAAAACACACCGCGCGCACATACCTAACACAAACACACCACTAACAACACGCATACACAAACTAAACCCACACACATCCACCACCACCCCCCCCCGCAAACACAATTCTCTCTCCTCTCTCTCTCTCTCTTCTTTCTCTCTCTCTCTCCCCTTTTCCTCCGCTCCCCCTCGCTCTTCTCGCCTTATCTTTTGCGTAACACAGCAACAAAACGCACCCACACAACCAAACACAAACACTAACACACACACACTAACACACACGCATACAAAAAACGTACAACCCACACACATCCCCACCACCCCACCCCAAAAACAACACACAACACACACAATATTAAAAAACACACACACACCCCCCGCCCCCCCCCCCCCCCCCCAAAACACAATATTAAAAAACACACACAAAACACTAGAGAGGACAGAGAACAGAGACAAGAGACAGAGACAAAGAAAGAGAAAGACAGAGAGAATAAAAAGGGAAATGACAAAGACAAAGGGCTTGAAACCCCCTTACGCATTAGACTAAAGCCCTTTTTGACAACCGATGGGGACGTAAAGTTTGGGTTAGGGGAGATACCCACTGTATCCGTCAAAAAGTTTTGCATGCTGCCCGCACACACCCACACACACACCTAACACAACCCCAAAAAAACCACTAACAACACAACACTAACATACACAACTTACACACAGTATGTTTTTTTGTTCAAGGGGGTTTTTTTTTTTTTAATTCCTGATGCATAATTTTGTCTTTTCTTGTTTGATTTGTTGGTTTATCTTGGTTTGGTTTTTTTTTTTCTTTTTCTGCATATTTACTTTTTTTTTTCTGTGTTTCTTTAGATAGAGGCTTTTATGAAAAAAACAAATCCAGCTTATTCAATGTCCTTTGGAAAAAAAATTTGACTTTTACTTTTTACCACACAACCCTACACAACACACTACAACAACCCACACACACACACACACACACCACACACAACCCCCACACACAACACCACCTACACACACACACCCACCCCACACACACACACCCCCCACAACACTAAAAACCAACACACCACACAAAACAACACCAAAAACACACAACACCAAAACACAAACCACCACCACACACCACCACACACCCACACCACCCAAAAACACACCCAACACACACCCACAACCCCACCACACACCCCCCACACACCCCACCAAAAACCCAAACCACACACACCACACCCCCAACCCCCCCAAACCAAAAACACACACCAACACAACCACACAACCACACACACAACACACACAAACACACACCCCACACAACACCCCAAAACAACACACCACAAAAACACACACCCACACATACACACACCCCCACAAAAACACACCCACACACCCAACCCCCACACACACCCCACACACACACCACACACACATACACACACTACACAAAAAACACAAACACCCCAAACACCCACACACTACACACACCATACACACACAACACACACACAAAACCCCCACACACACACAAAACACACACCAAAACAAACACACCACACAAAAACCAAAAACACACTACACCACACATAACACACACACCCACACAAAACCACACACACACACCACATACACACACATACACACCAAAACACACACAACACCCCCAACACAACACAAACACAAACCAACATTTTTTTAATCCCCTCCCAACTATACAAAACAAAAAAAACACAAACAGCAAAAACACAAATTCAAAAATTTTCGGGGGGAAAGAATTTAATTTTTTCGGGACAAATTGCAGAAATATTATTTTACTGGGGAAATTGCAGACAATATTATTTTACTACGAAATGAGAATATTATTTTTCTGGGACGAAATTTCGATAAAATTATTTTACTGGACGAAATTGCAGACAAAATTTTTTACTGGACAAATTGCAGACATATATTTTACGGGGCGAAATTTAGACAATATTATTTTTCTGGGACGAAATTGCAGATGATATTATTTTACTGGGACGAAATTGCAGATGATATTATTTTACGGGACAAATTGCAGAGATATTATTTTACTGGGACGAAATTGAAAATTAACTAGAAAAACAAGGGCAATGGGAAAAAAGACCTGAAAGTGGGTTTAACCATTGATGGGCACGAGATAAATACAATAATTATTATTGGAAACTCATGTGTAAAAAGACTTTTTCTCCCAGATAAAAACAACATGGTACATCTGTCCGAGAAACGTGTGTGTGTGTGTGTGTGTGTGTGGTGTGTTTTGTGTGTGTGTGTGTGTGTGTGTGTTGTGTGTGTGTGTGTGTGGTGTGTGTGTTTGTGTGTGTGTATGTGTGTGTGTGTGTGTGGGGTGTGTGTGGTGTGTGCGTGTGTGTGTGTGTGTGTGTGTGGTGTGGTGTGTGTGTGTGTGTGTGTGGGTGTGTGTGTGTGCGTGTGTTATGTGTGAGTGTACGTGTGTGTGTGTGTGAGTGTACGTACATTTGAGTTGTTAACTCTGTTAATTGTATTGGTTGTATGTAGGGTGTGTTGAATGCAAGCGCTTTGATTTTTTTTTGCGAGATATAGCGCTATATACATTCCATTTTAGTAGTAGTATGAGTGTAGAAGTAGTAGAAATAGTAGTAGTAAGTAGTAGTATAGTAGTAGTAGTAGTAGAAAGTAGTAGAGTAGTAGTAGTAGAAAGTAGTAGAGAAGTAGTAGTAGTAGTAGTAGTAGTATCATCATCATCATCATCATCATCATCATCATCATTTATTATTATTTTTATTATTATTATTATTATTATCATCATCATCATCTTCTTCTTCATTTTTATTATTATTATTATAATTGCTATTATTTTTCTCTTTATCTACAAATTACTTTTACATTATTGGAAAACTAAATACTCCAGAATGTGGCATGTGCTTATCGCAAACCTATATGTCGCGAACATATTCATCTTTTGGGTTGCCCAGTTTTTAATCCTATGTTTGAAAATTATGGTATTGAAATTGGGGCAAACAAATGTGTTAACAATACATGATCTTTTTCAAGTAGAGCTAACTGACTAGTCAGGGGTTTTTTATTTCTCTGTCTATACTTCAGAGATAGCTGACATAGTCAGGTTGTTTATTTCTCTGTCTATACTTCTTTGTCAACCACAGCACACTGATATAGTCAGGGTTGTTTATTTCTCTGTCTATACTTCTTTGTAAAAACCCCAGCTAACGACATAGTCAGGGTTGTTTATTTCTCTGTCTATATTTCTTTGTCAACCAAAGCTAACTGACATAGTCAGGGTTGTTTATTTCTCTGTCTATACTTCTTTGAAAACCACACACAGTGACATAGTCAGGTTGTTTATTTCTCTGTCTATACTTCAGAGATAGCTGACATAGTCAGGGTTGTTTATTTCTCGTTTTATTTCTTTGTCAACCAAAGCTAACGACATAGTGGGGTTGTTTATTTCTCGCCCCCCTTAAAAATTTTTTTTTATCCCTCCATCCCCCTTTATTTTTGCATTTTACCCCTTCCCCCCTTTCTTTCTAATTCTTTATTTCTCGTCTTCTCCTTCCCTTTCCTCTTTTTTTCCCTCCCGTTTTGTTTTATTGTCCTTCTTCTTCCCTCTTTTTTTTTCATCCTCTTTCTCTTCCCCCCCTCTCTCTCTCTCCTCTTTTCCCTCTCTTCTCTTCTTTCTCCTCCCCTCTCTCTCCCATCTCCCCCTTCTTCTTCTTCTTCCCCTTTTCCCCCACCCCTCCTCTCTCTCTCTCTCTCCCTCTTCGTTTAAAAATTTTCCCCTTTCCTTTTTTTTTTTCCCCCCCCTTCCCCCTTTTCTTTTCTTCCTTCCTCTCTCTCTCTCTTCTCTCTTCTCTCCCCTTTTTTTAAATAAATTTTCCTTCATTTTTTTAATTCCCATCTTCCAAAAAAACCTCTCTCTCTCTCCTTCTCTTCTCTCTCTTCTCCCTTCCCTCTCTCTCCTCTCCCCCTTCTCCTCCTCTCTCTTCCTCTCTCTTTTTTTCTTTTCCGTCCCCCCCCCCCTTCCCCCCTCTTACCCTTCTAGGTTTAAAAAACCCCCAAAAATGGGGGCAAAAATGAAACAAAAAAAAACAAAAAAAAACAAAAAACACACCCATTGGGACAGCCACACATGCGGGGGGCCCCCCCCACGGGAAAAGAAAAAAAGTAAACGTGTTTTAAATGAAGGGGGAAAAAGATAGAAAACAAAACAGAAGAGGTAACACAACCAAAAACCCACCCCAAAACCATTAAGAAGGGAAAAACCCACACACCCCCCCAAAACAAAAACCCCCAACAAAACAAAAAAAAAAAACCCAAAAAACAAAAACATACACAACCAAAACCAACAAAAAAACCCCCAAAAAAAAAACCACCACACACCAAAAAAACAAACCCAAACCCCCAAAACCACTTTAACCACCCCAAAACATACAACCCCACCCTTCCACAACACACACAAACACCACAAAAAAAACCAAACCACAAACCACAAAAACCCCCCAAAAAAACAACAAAAACCTAACAACACCAAACCCAACACCAACAACACACACACACAAAAATACAACACACATCACACAAACCCCAAAACCACAACAAAAACCACACACATTTACACAAACACAAACCCCAAACCAACACAAAACTACCACCAACCAGACAACCCCAAAACAACAAAAAAAAACACCACCACACACAAAACACAAAAAAAACCCCCAAAAAAAGTAAAAAAAAAAAAAAAAAAACAACAAAACAATAACAAAAAAATAACAAAAAAAATAAAACAAAACTCACCAAAATTAAAAAACAACAAAAAAAACACCCAAAACAAAACCGAACTCCACTTAACAAACTAACACACCACCAACACAAACACAACCACCACCTCCCCACCAAAAACCCCCACCACCACCACGTCACTCCCACTACCCCCACCACCTTCAAAACAACAAAAAAAGAAATTTAAAAACACACACCTAACACGCACACAAACAACAACAACGACCGGGACACAAAAACAACAAAAATACACAAACTACTCTACAACAACACAACAACACACACAACACCCACACACCACCACACCACAACACATCACAACACAACACACTCACACTTTAACCAGACTAAAAAAACACACACACACACCCACAAACCCCACTTCCCCCACCACCACCACCCCCCATCTCACTCCCACTCCACCACCCCCTTACAAAAACAACAAAAGTAATAAAAACACACACACTAACTCGAACAAAACAACAACAACGACGACGACAAAACACAGCACAAAATACCAAATGCTCTACACACACACCAAAAACAACAACAAAACACACAAACACACACACACCCAACACACACAAACCTCTACAAAAAGGGAAGGGGGAACAAACTAACCCCCCCCCCCCCCCCCCCCAACCCCCCACTCCACTTCACCATCAAGGAAAAAAAGTAAACGAAAAAAAAGCTAACACGACACTTACCCACCACAAACAACGCTCTGTAGAGAAGAATCAAACTAGTACAAACAATAAACCCCGTGATCAACAATCAAACAACAACAACAAAAACCCAAACAACCTCAACCAAAACTCAACGCCCTTTTTTAAACTTTTCGGCACATTGGAAAACAGCCACATGAAATAAAACCAGTACTTTAAAGGTTCCTCCCCCTATTGCACCACTTTTTTGTATGTACGTGGTGAGAGAAGAGACACCACACACACACACAGACAGACAGCGAGAGGAGAGAACGAGACTCGCGGTGTAGACCCGGGCCATTTTTTTTGGGGATAGGCTAAGGCCAAGAAAAAAAAAAATGTTTGCTTGGGGTTTCCCAAACCCTCCCATTTTTTAAAATTTCCCCCGGGTAAAAATAGCTGCGGCTTTGGTCACTGGGTTTCCCTTTGGGGGCTTTTTATAATTTTTATAATGAAATATAGTTAATTTTTTTGTTAAAGGTAAATGACGTGAATTATTATCGAAATGGATTTTTTTTGGGGCTGGCATTTATTCTTTTGCTTTTAGATGTCTATTAATGATAAATGTATTTTAGAGACTTGTGTTGGTTTTTGTAGTGATTTATTTATTATCTTTTCTCTCCTCTCTCTCTTCTCCCCTTTTCTCTCTCTCCCCCCTCTCTCTCCTTTTCTCTCTCTCTCTCTCTCTCTCTCTCGCACGGTGAAGTGCATGACATTCCCTTTTATCTTAACTGTTATGGGGGTTTTGTTTTTTTTTGGGGGGGTTGTTTTTGCTTTTATGAAAGAAATGGTGTAAGGGGGATTTTTTTCCCTGTTAAAATGAATTGATTTGTATTAGAAAGTCGACTTGGGTGGTTTTTTTTTTCATATGGGCATTTATAGACTAGTAGCAGTGTGTGTTCGGCGCGCGCCCGTGCGGTTGGAGTGGTTTTTTTTTATTTCTTGAGCTATGTTTGTTTGCCTTTTTGGCATTTACTGGTGTATTGCGATTACGTTTTTTTTGTTAAAGTAGAAAAAAAATTTGGGTTTGTTAGTATTGTCATTTTTGATTATATATATTAATTGGAATGGGTTTTCGAATTGATTCAGTGCATGTTGAGTTGTTTTTTGCCTGCATGTTGTGGGCGTGCGGGGTGTGTGGTGAAATTTTGTTGTGTGTGGTGGGTTGTGGGGTGGGTGTGTGTGTGTGGTGTGTTGTGTGTGGGTGGTGTGTGTGTGTGTGTGTGTGTGTGTGTTTTTGTGTGCTGTGTTTGTAAACGGTGATGTGGAAAGAGAGTTGTTAATCATTTTCTTCATTGCAAAACTGTGTAAAGATAAGTCGTTTTCCATTTTGTCCCAAAATTTTTTTTAAAAAGGGGGGGGATTGCTTCGTTTGGTCGTTGAAATGCTGGGTGTGCGAGGTGGATGGGGTATGTGAATGTATTCATGTGTGAAGGGGAAAAGTTTATGTGTGTAACAGAAATTGTCAATTTTTTATTTTTGGCTGGTTTAGTACATAATTGAATGTTAATGTGAGCAGTTGATTTCAAGAAAACTAAGTGATTTGATTTTGTCACTTAAATTTGTATAAAAAAGCTATAATTTCTTCTTTTGTTTGCCCTTTTTTTTTTTGTCTTTTGGGTTTTTATGTTGCTTTTTTTGGTTGTTGTTTTTGATTTTTTTGTTTTTGAGGACCCGGTGAAAGAAGCCCCCTGGCTTTCCCAAAATCCCCATTAAAACATTCGAGTTCGAGTTCTCCCCAAGGGATAGCCTGTGGTTGAACATTGCCCGCAATCTACACCCGGGGTTTGATTTCCCTTTTAAGGGGTTTTTTTTCTGAGTTAAAATCAGGCAGACTCCACTATCCCCAAAATCCCCTTTAGATGAGACTATAAACCCAGGCCCGTGGCGAAGTAGGGGAAAAAAACTTGCGCACACGCTTAATCCCTTTTTTCCACTTTTTAAAAAGTAGGCCTTGTGGGCTTGGGGAAAAGATGAAGAATTTTCAAAACGAACAACGGGGCTTTATTAAAAAAGCACATGAGTACTTTTTCCACTTCTCGAAAGAAAAAAATAAAAAAAAAATGAATAAAAACGCGCTCCTCTCCCCCCTCCCACTCCTCTCTCTCCCCTCTCTCTAAATTTTTTACTTTCTTACTTTATTCAAGGAAACATTCTTCCAATTTTAATTATAAATCCCAATAGACTAGCCCAATTTTTCCCGTGGGATTTTTGCAGTGAAACCCTAGAAACTGTTACTGAGTCTGTATAAACGTGCTCTCAAACTGGGCCTTTTAAAGAAAACAAGTTTATTAGAAGCTGACTATACTCAGTCAAATATTCTCCCCTTACACCAAAGATTAAAATATAACAAAGGAGTCATGATGTTTAAGATTATGACAAGAACTGTTTCATCTTACTTAAAAGACAGATTCCCCCTAAACCAATCCACAAATACTATACAGCCTAGTGTCCCAATCCCAAGAATAGACTTATTCAAATCTAGTTTACTTTACTCAGGCCCTATGCTGTGGAATTCCCTTCCTGATTCAGTTAAACAACATCAATCAATAACAATCTACAAAACTCAATTATCAACTCACTTGATACATCAACAATAACAAACCACAGTCCATAGCCTTAAAATCAAAGTTGCATATCATCCCTTACCTATCTTCCCTTTCCCTTCACCTGTCTGTCTGTCTGTCGTTGTTCTCTCTCTCTCTCTCTCTCTCTCTCTCTTTTCTCTCTCTCTCTCTCTCCATCTCATCTTCATCTCTCTCTCTCTCTCTCTCTCTCTCCTTTTTAAATTTTCATTGTTGTTGTGAAAGTGAGTTTACCAAAGTAAAACCCTTTTTTTTTTAAAAAACGACACTATAGTTATAAGAAATATATATATCATAACAATAATAATTATGTGCTACTCTGTACGAGTATAATCAAAATAGTGTTGATGGTGATGGTGTGCTGTTTTTTAGAATTATATTCAGTATTTTTTTTCTTTGTCGTTTTTGTTTTGTTTTGTTCCTTTACAACAAAAAGCAATATCTTTAAACACACACACACACACACACACACACACACCCTACACACACCATCTCCCCCTCTCCCCCCCCCCCCTCTCTCTCTTTCTCTCTCTCTCTCTCTCTCTCTCTCTCACTCTCTCTCTCTCTCTCTCTCTCTCTCTCTCACTCTCTCTTACTAACAATGTGTAGATGTTCATTTTATGACTTTATTGATTTTTTTCTCTTTATTGTATGTGTGTATGGGTATTGGGCTCAATTTTTTTATTATGATGATTCAATTTGTACGAGTATATTCAAAAAGAATATTGATGGTGATCCTGTGATGTCTTGAGATTATATATAAGTTAGTATTATCCCTGAAACACACACACACACACCACACACACACTTCTCCTCTCTCTCTCTCTCTCCTCTCTCTCTCTCCTCTCTCTCTCTCTCTCGCTCTCTCTCTCTCCTCTCTAACTCTCTCTCTCTCTCTCTGTCTCTCTCTCTCTCTGTCTCTGACCTTATAGATTTGGTGCTGTTTTTTCTTTCTTTTCTTCCTTGTTTTAATTGTGTGAGGTATGGGTATTGAGTTTATTTCATTATCATGACATAATTTGTATGAGTTCTTCTTTCTTTCTTTCTTTCATCTGCCGCTGATGCCTTTCGGCGTCGCGGGGAGACACAGACGTCTGTCTGCAGCAAGGCGGAGGCTTGATGTAGTGACAGGTCATGGGATCGCAGGGTGTCAGCCACGGAGTCGCTCCATCGTCTCCTTGGTCTACCTCTGGCTTTCCAGCCATTGTGTTTGGTGTATGCCCGTAGGCTGGTTGGTTGGGCGGCATTCTAGTGAGGTGACCAAACCACCTGATCCTTTGGTTGTTCGATATGGTGGAGAATTGGTGTTAGTCCGACCATGTCTCTGATCACCTCATTCTTGATCTTGTCGCGTCTGTCTTGTTGACAGCTTTTCTCAGGCAGCGCATTTCACATGTGTCCAATTTTCTCTCTAAGGCTTTTGTTAGGGCCCATGTCTGACACTGGTATGTGAGTGTTGGAACGAATTTGGCGTTGATGAGTTTTGCCTTGGTGCTCATTGGGATGCTGGGATGTTTTAGAAAGGGGGCGAGTTGGTAACTGACTGCGTTCGCTTTCTGGCATCTTGTTTCTATCTCTCTGTCCAATTGTTCCATCTTCAGTGAAGAGACTGCCAAAGTATTTAAATTCTTTGGTCTGTTTCACTGGGTGCCGTTGATGTTCGATGTTCCAGCTTTCCTGAATTTCTGCGACAGACATAACTTCTGTTTTGGTGATACTGATCTTCATGTCAAACCTCAAGCAGCTTGTGTTGAGTTGGTCTGTGTGTTCTTGAAGAGCTGCTTTGTTCTGATTCATCAAGGACTGGTCGTCAGCAAATAATAGTTTGTTCAGGGCCTCAAGATCTGGGTTGGCTTACTTTGTAATCTGGTCCATGTAGATCACGAAGAGAAGGGGAGAGAGTACGCAGCCTTGCCTGACCCCTGATGTAACCGGGAACCAGTCGGATGTCCCACTGGCTGTTCGGACTGCGCTCAGACTGTTGGCATAGATTGCTCTGATGTTATCAAGCAACTGCCCCTTCACGTCGTACTGCTCCAGGATCTTCCAGAGCTTGTCTCTGTTGACTCGGTCGAAAGCTTTTTCTTGATCAACGAATACTGTATGCAGGTCTTGGTTGTATTCGATGGCTCTTTCACACAGCTGTCGGAGTGCGAAAATGGCATTTGTGCACCCTCTTCCTTTCCGAAAGCCAAACTGGGCATTGCTCAGTAGGTGTTCTGCTTTGCTCTTGTGCGCTGTTCCAGAATCTTTGCATACATTTTCCCTACATGGCTGAGAAGTGAAATGCCTCTGTAGGTGCTGCAGTCTCTCTTGCTGCCCTTCTTCTTCCAAATTGGCACCACTATTGCATTTTGCCAGTCCGTTGGTACTTTCCTCTCTTCCCATGCTTTCTGGAAGATGATGGTGAGCCACTTAACTCCCGTTTCTCCCATGCAAGGATGGCTTCAGTTCTTATGTCGTCATCGCCTGCCGCTTTGCCCTTTGGGCTGGTCTTCATTGCTTTTCTTGTTTCAGCTTCAAGGATTTGGGGCTCTAACTGGTCTTTATAGCGTGGTGAGAACTGAGAGCTGGAAGCTTGTACTCTCAGATGGGTTTAAAGGATCTTTAAAATAGTCTTCCCATCGTTTCAGAATTTCCTCTTCTTTGTGCAGTGCCTCTCCATTTGCATCATTCACTACTGTTGTTGGATTGAATGGCTCATCTCTTACTCTCATCGTCTTCACACTTTTGAAAAATTCTCTTGGGGAGTTCTTGCAAATTTCACTTAACTTCTCTCCATAAGTCGCCCAAGATTTTTTTGGAGGCTTTCACAACACGTTTACTATGTCTTCTTGCGATTTTGTACTTGACGTAGTCCTCTTCTGTCTTGGTCTTTTGACCCAAGCTTTATATAGCTGCTTTTTTTCTTGATGGCTTCCTTCACCTCTTGGTTCCCACCAAGCTGTAGCTTTCCTGTTTTTACCTCCACATTTCTTTGTCCCGCAAACTTCCCTTAAGGTGTTCAAGAGAGCTGGCTTGAAGGTGTCCCAGACTTGCTCCATGTTGAGAGGTGTTGTATCAATGGAGTCAAGTTTCACCTTGATAGCACTATGGATCTGTTCTTGCACTTCTTTCTCTTTCAGTTTGAGGAGGTTGATCTTTTCAGGCTGGTTCTTCCTAGCAGTTGTTATTTTCTTCTCCTGAGTACTGGAGGATAGAATGACAGGCCTGTGGTCAGTGTCAAGGTTGGCATTGGGGATAGCTTTTGAGTCTTTGATGGAGTAACGTGTTCTAGATCTTGCAAGTATAAAGTCGATTTGAGACGAGATGTTGAGGTCGTTCCACTTGTACCAGGTGTAAATTTGGGAGGCTCGGTGTTGGAAAAAGGTGTTGGTGATGATCAGATCATGCTCTGCACATAGTTCCAGCACGTGGTTCCCGTTGTAATTGCAAGGTGTTCTGTGGTCACTGTGGGGGCCAATATGTTTTGTCCACGGGTTTCTTCTCTCACCAACTCTGCCGTTGAAATCACCCATGACATACAGGTCCTCTTTGTCAGGGGTGCTGTTGATGAGGTCGGAGAGCTCTTGATAGAATGAGTCTTTCTCCTCTTCTGAGTACGAATCGTTACACGGTGCATATGCTTGGATATAGAAGACGATTTTGTTGGACTTTCTTACACCGATTTTAATCAGTCTTTCTGATATGTGTTCTGTACTCATGAGATTCTTTGCCATGTCTGGGTGTAGGATGAATCCCACACCATGCGTTGCTCTCTAGTCTTTCCTGACTCCACTCCAGATGAGAACAAAGTTTGAATGGATTTCTTTCGTTCCTTCTCCTTTCTTCCTAGTGTCTGAAATGCCCATGATGGAGATCTTTCTTTTGGTCATGAATCCACAATTTCTGGTTCCTTGTTTGTTAGGCCGCAGATGTTCCATGTTCCAATGTAGTCACTGTTCCTATCTCGATGTCCGTTTCCATTGCGAGGTCGTTTTCCGTTGGTATCCGTCCGTTTGTGTCTCTTTTCAGTTTTCTTAGCAGTTGAAAATCCACTGTCGGCTTGCTAGGCCAGTCACAGCTTCACCAGAGCCCCGTTAGCCAGCTTGACCTGTTTCCGTTTCCCACGTTTGGAAACATTTGTATGAGTAAAATAAAAAAAATAAGTGTTGACGGTGATGGTATACTGTTTTGAGAATAGTATTATCCCTGAAACACCCCACACACACACCAACACAACCACACCACCCCTCTCTCTCCTCTCTCTCTCTCTCTCTCTCTCTCACTCACTCTCTATCTCTATGACCTTTAATATTTGGCTTTTTTTTCTTACTTTTCTTCCTTGTATTTAATGTTATTGTGTGAGTGTACGGGTATTGAGTTTATTTATTTAATTTTGATTATCAAATAAGGGGACATCATCGTTAATGTTGAGTATTATAAATAAGTGTTACGAATCACTCTCTCTACTTCTTCTTGAGAATCTCCTATTTCTTATCTTCTCTGAATCACCTCTCTCTCTCTCTCTCCTCTCTCTCTCTCTCTCCTCTCTCTCTCATTCTCAGTTTTCATTTAAGTTCTCTCTCATTTGAATCATTTCTCTCATCTCTCTTTTCTCCAACAAAAATGTATCTTATTAATTATGATAATGTTAGTTTTATTTAAATGTTAAAAAAATTTTCTATCTGTTTTGTCTCAAAAAAATTGTATACCTTTTGAAATTAATGATCAATCTAGGGAATGTAATGAAAAAAAAGCCATGTTATTTCTGTTGTTGAAAATAAAGTTACCTTTTTGTTTTGTTCTATCTCTAATCAGGCAAGCTCTAAAAAATTCCTCATCTTATTCTGTTCCCTTTAAATTCTTCTTCTCTCTCTCTCTCTCTCTCTCTCTCTCTCTCCTCTCTCTCTCTCTCTTCTCTCTTCTCTCTCTCTCATCTCTCTGTATTGTGGCCTGAGGCCGATGTGCAATTAAATCATTCTCTCTCTCATGTTATGTTTTGCCAGAGAATGGCCCATTATAGGACTATATGGTGGCCAAAAATGGCATTGAGATATTAGAGGACAGTATTACAAATCAGTTAGATAAGGAAGATGTGTACTTTATGATCTGTGGAGATCTGAATGCTCGAACAGCTTCCCAGCAGGCAAAATTAGAGAGCATGCCAGTCTACTCCCCTGATGGTGATGATGATGACGACAATGATTTGGAAGTAAAGGGAATGTTTGACAGGTGTCTCTAAGGACACAAACAGTTAACAATTTTAGTCGTTCATTGCTTGATTTGTGTCTCAAAGCTCGACGCATTGTTCTGAATGGGTTTGTGAGGGGACAAAAATGGGATTTTACTTTTATAAAGTTCAAATGGCTCTAGTGTAATTGACTATTTTTGTTATGTCTCAATATTTGTTTTCCTCAAATGAACAGTGTTATGCAAGTCATGGATCGTTTAGATTCTTGGCACCTACCTGTGGAATTGCACTTGGAAACCATAGGCAGAAGTTCTGAAACTGAAGTCATAAATGACATGAAAGAGGATCGTGTGGTATGGTCAGATGAGTTTGCCCAGTTGTACAAGATTGAATTAGCCTCATTAGAATTTAAGGTGATGGTTCAAGAAGCATGTAATGTTTTAGACGAAAATTTGATAAATCAGTTGATGTAAGACAAAGGCACTGCTTGGAGCAGCAGAATGGGTGGTAAAAAACTGTTGGGGGCAAAATGGAAAAAAAACAATGACTGGTTTGATCATGAATGCCACGAAAAGAAACCTCAAGTTAAAAGGATTCTGAGAGAATTTAGAAGGACAAATAGACTCGAAGTGAAAGAGACATTTGTACAATCCAAGAAAGGAGTACAAAATGATGCTAAAGCAAAAAAAGTATGACTTCGACCAGAATAGACTGACAAAACTTAAAGAAAATGTGAGAGACCCAAGTCCTTTTGGAAGACTATTCGTTCTGTTAATTGTAAACGAAAAATCTGTAACTCAATTTTCTAATGACCATGGCATGGACCATTTCCTTAGAGTATTTCAAGACTTTGAGAATACGATACAGGACCAGAAACAGTGGAAGATGAAACTGTCAGAATAGACAATGTTGTGCAAGACCCAGTCCTTGAAGAACCTATATCTAAACAAGAAGTAATCGCAGCCATAAAGAGATTGAAAGAGGGGGAAAGTGCTGGTCCAGACAGAATTATAGGAGAGATGCTTTAAAATGTGGATGACACTGCAATTGACTATTTGGTGCAGTTGTTCAATAAGCTTTTTGATGAGGGTCTATTTCCAAAGGAGTGGTCTAAATCTATAATTGTACCAATACATAAGAAGGGAGCAACTAGTATGCCAGACAACTATCGAGGAGTTTCTCTGACAAGCATAATGAGTAAAGTATACACATTCATTTTAAATAAAAGACTTTCAAACTGGGTTGAAACAAATGAAAAAATCAGAGAAGAGCAAGCAGGCTTTAGACAGGGATGTAACACAGTTGATCATATTTTTACTCTCTATGGGCTTGTGCAGAAACATTTAAAGAAGCATGCTAAATTGTTTGTTTCATTCATAGATTTCAGAAAAGCCCTCGATTCGGTAGATAGGAATGTACTATGGATTATACTTCTTAAAACAGGAATTGATGGGAAATTGTATAGGGCTATAAAGGGTATATATCCATCTGTAATGCTTCTGTACGCAACAGATGTTCTTACACAGATTACTTGACTGTCCCAGAGGCGTTAAACAAGGTTGTTTGTTGAGTCCCTTAATGTTTTCAATTTTCATAAACGAACTAGCCACAGAAGTAGCGCAATCCGGAAAACATGGAATACAAATGATCCCAGGTGCAGTTGAATTATTCCTGTTACTTTTTGCAGAATATGTCATTCTTTTGTCTAGCACACCTACAGGACTGCAAAATCAACTGAACACATTAAAATCAGAAGCAGATCGTCTAGGTCTCACAGTAAATTCAGAAAAAAACTGGATGACTCAGAACAAGTTACAACTTAATGCCGATAAAACCGAAGCCATGCTCATAGGAACCAAACATAAACTTTCCTCCATCACAACAACATCTATAGAATTCGGCAGTGCGTCAGTTCCTTTGTCCAACTCTGTGAAGTATCTAGGTGTAGTTCTTGACAACACACTCTCTATTAAAAAATTTCATCACCCAGACCTGCCAGTCTTGCTACTATCAACTACGGCGCATAAGCGCGATTCGCAGTATCTGTCCACTGATGCAACGTCCAAGCTCGTCACATCTCCATCTTTCACGTTTAGAAATACTGTAATTCTCTTTGGGTGGCCTACCAGCATCAACCATCCACTCTCTTCAACGCATACAAAACTCTGTAGCTCGACTGTCCTAAGAAAGAAAAAATCCGAACACATCACTCCTCTTCTGCGATCTCTCACTGGCTGGGCAGTCTCACAAAGACTGAAGTATAAGATCAATACCCTCTGTTTCAAATGTCTCCACAAATCTGCACCATCTTATCTTTGTAACTGTCTTCACCTGTACACTCCATCCCGTTCCCTTCGTTCAGCTGCAGATAAATTTGTGCTTTCGAACACCCAGATTCAAACAAACACTGTTGGCTGTCGATCTTTTTCTGTTTCTGGTCCGTCCACGTGGAATGACCTCCCTCTTTCACTTCGGCAAAAATCTTCACTTGATACCTTCAAATCCAGCCTCAAAACACACTTATTTCCTACCTGACACTTTTCCCTCATATCCGTCTCTACTTTTTCAACAGCATCCTTCATCTCCTAAGTGTGTCCGCGGTGTGTGTGTGTGTGTGTGTGTGTGTGTGTGTGTGTGTGTGTGTGTGTGTGTGTGTGTGTGTGTGTGTGTGTGTGTGTGTGGTGTGTGTGTGTGTGTGTGTGTGTGTACATACACGTGCATAAATTTTAAATATGTTCTTTATTATATTTGAGGAAAGTTGCATGCGCGTAAATGATTTGAGTGCAAGCGCTTCGGTTTGTTTGTTTTACAAGATTCGGCGCTATATAAATTCCATATATTATTATTATTATTATTAAAAAGCGATGGTTATGGTATTTAGGATGGGAGGCCACTTGGGAAAGAGAGAAAAATGGACTTATTGGGACCAAAAACTTGAAGTAACAAATAACTATAAGTACCTTTCTTCTTCTTCAAGTGTCCGGTCTGGTCCTGCAGACATCGACGATCATGGCTCTCCATTCTTCCCTGTTCTCGGTCCCTCTCATGAGCTCATTGTTGGTGCCCTCTTTATTCGTTGCGAATTTGTTTAAGCTGTCTGTGAATTTTGTGCGTTGTCTTCCTCTGCTCTTGTTTCCACAGATTTTGCCACTCCATAACAGTTTCTCTAGTCCGTCAGCCCTGATTATATGGCCGAAAAGTTTGAGCTGTCTTTCTCTGATGGTGTTGAGAAGGGATCTTGTACCCAGCCATTTCCATAAGTACCTTGGGGTAACATTTTTAACAAATTTGTGTACTAGCTCTATGTTTGATATGATGTGTCAAAGAGCCAAAAATGGAGTTCTGCAAATTATCAAATCAATGAGAAGATTAGCTTCTGCTGATAGTACATTATTTTGGAAACTGTTTGACACACAAATAGAACCTGCCCTGACGGATGCAGCAGAAGTATGGGGTCTAGAAGATACCACACAAATTGAAAAGAACCTTTGCCATGAAAAAATTCTTATGTGTCCCATTACATGCATCAAATAAACTTATGTATGGAGAAACTGGTAGATACCCCTTGTATATAAGAACTATAACGAAATGTATTAAATACTGGATTAAACTTATCAGGCTGCCTATGTCAAGAATAAACAGACAAGCATACGAGATGCTGCTTATACAACATAACAATGGTAAAGTTAACTGGGGGACTAAAGTAAAAGTTCTTTTGATGATAAATGGATTTGGTATTGTTTGGCTATGCCAGGGGGTGGGTTACGAAGAACAGTTTGTTAGAGAATTGAAAGATAGACTTATTTCATGTTTTCATCAAAACTGGCACTAACAGTTAATGTCTAGTGAAAAAATACACTTGGTATAGCTTTTAAAGATGCGTTTGGTCCAGAACAGTATCTGATATCGTTAACTAATAAAAGGCTTCGAAGTAATTTACTAAAATTTAGGCTAAGATTGTGTGGTCTTTTGAACTGCAAACAATAGTATATTACAGCGAGACAGACAACTCATGTCCAGCATGTGGAGAAGAAGAAGAGAAATTTCTTTTTTTTTTGCTTGTAGAACTTATCATGAAATTCGCAAAAAAAATTGTTTTTTTGACAAACCCAACCAATAGGTCCACCAATTTTTTACAAAAGGTGCTATCTTCAAATAATAATATGTCCGAGCTTAAATCTTTAGCAATATATGTAACGCAGGCTCTAGATAAACGTAAGCAGACTATGAATGAAACGGATCCTATACGTAATAACTTAAAATATTGGTTGGCATTTATCTGAACTTTAGATTATTACTCATGTCCTTTTCATACTCATTCCTATGTTAATATGTCATTTACAATTGCCCCCTTTGACTGATGGGCTTGTAGCTTTTGTCAAATAAAATTCGTTCATTACATTCTTTCATTCGTTCATTCATTCATTCATTCTCTCTCTCTCTCTCTTCCCCTCTCTCTCTCTCACTCTCTCTCTCTCCTCTCTCTCTCTCTCTCTCTCTCTCTCTCCTTCTCTCTCTCTCTCTCTCCTTTTATTGATTTACTCATAGCTATAGTTGTTGTGTATCCTAATGAAGGACATATTCATGCTTTATATTTTCAATATTATTTTGGGCTTGCCGACTGTACTTGAGATCCAGTGAATGTCCTATTTCAATATCTCATTGTTACCTGTAACAACTGTGTGTACCATTTTACAATATGAAGGTGTTCAATTTTATGACACTATATGTTTGGGTTTTTTGTTTTTGTTTTTGTTTTTATCTCTCTCATTTTTGTTGTTGTTGGTTGATGGTGGTGGTGGTGGTGATGGTGGTGTTTTTGTTATGGTTTGTTTTGGGTTTGGGTTTTTTTGTGGGGTTTTTTTTGGGGGTGGCTTGTTTGGGATTGTTGTTTTTTGGTGTGGGATGGGGATTTGGGGGTATTTGGGTTGTTTTTTTTCTCTTTTGTTTGTTTGTTGTTGTTGTTTTGTGTTTTTGTTTGTTTAGTTGGTTGTTGTTGCTTTTGTAGGATGGTATTTGGGGGGGGGGGGGGTCTTTTTGTTTTTTGTTTTGTCCGTTTTTGTTTTTTAAAAGTGTTTTTCCCTTTCTTTCTACTGTTTGATAGTATGAGTATTGGGTTCATTATTAATTAAGATGTATCCCTACGGGCGGGGAGTGGATGTAAAAAAGCACATGAGTACTTATTCAGTATCCTGGTAATAAAAGAATTTGTCTCTTTTACTTACAATGTGTACATGTTCTTTTTATGACTTTATTGGGGGGGGGGGGGGGTTCCCTCTTTATTGTATGAGTGTATAGGTATTGGGATTACTTTATCACCGTGACGTTCAAATTGTATGAGTATAATGAAAAAGTGTTGATGGTGATCGTGTGCTGTCTTAAATATATATATATATATATATATATATATATATCTTCTTCTTCTTCTTCTTCTTCTTCTTGGTCGTCCATCGATCCGATGATGACTGTCCTCATGTGCTGAGTCTTTGTCTTATGTGGGCACGGAGATGGCTGGTTAAGCCAATCCGTGATAGGCAGACGCGGGTGCAGTGGGGGCAAGGAAACTGTCCGGGGGGGTCAGGGTTGGTGGCTGACGCCTTTCTCCTAGCTCGTGCTGCAGTCACATCAGCTCGCCTCTTCTCCTCGAAGTTGTCATGCGCCCGGATGGTGAGGGCGCGCCAGCCTGGTCTGTCCATAGCATACAGCTCCAGCTGTCTGGGAGGGATGTCAGCGTGTTTGATGTTGGACTTCACGCAGTCCTTGAATCTTTTGCGTGGTCTGCCCTGGTTCCGCTTTCCCAAGGTCAGTTCGCCATACATGAGCTGCTTAGGCAGCCTTTGGTCGTCCATCCGGATCACGTGACCAACCCATCGAAGCTGGGCTTTCAGTATCATGGCCTCGATGCTGGTCATCCCAGCTCTGTCCAGGACCTCGAGGTTTGTGATCCGGTCTTGCCAGTGGATGTTCATAATTGACCGCAGGCTTCTCATGTGGAACTTCTCCAGCTGCTTCCAGTGTCTTTTGTACACCGTCCATGTCTCGCATCCATAGAGTAGGCTGGTGAGGACGACGGCTCTGTACACCTTGAGCTTTGTGGAAAGCTGGATGTTGTGCTGGTTCAAGACACGAGCTCGGAGGCGACCAAGAGCTTGACTGGCCTTGCAGATCCTAGCGTTGATCTCTTTATCCAGGGTGTCATCATTGCTGATGGTACTGCCGAGGTATCTGAAATC
>CM054162.1:4027701-4030201 GCA_028751875.1 Rapana venosa
CTCTCTCAGGAAGGTGGCAGGATGGTTAAGACGTTCGCCTGCCAACAAGTAAACCGTGAGGTTGTGGGTTCGATTCCCAGCCTCGCCCTTTCTTCCCAGTTTGACCAAAAAATCGAACTGAATGTCAAAGTCTTTGGATGAGACTATAAACCGAGGCCCCGTGTTCGAACGCACGCAGAACATCTTGCGCATACGTTAATACTGTTTGGCTGTTCGAAAGAATAGGCCATTGTGTGCCGGTGGAAACAGATGACAAACTTTACAAAACCGCATACACACGGGGGACTGGATGTAAAAAAGCACATGAGTGCTTATTCCATTATCCTCGATATAAAAGAATAAATAAATAAATAACGGGGGACAGGATAGCTCAGTGGTTGGAGCACTCGCTTTCCCCCAGCCAAGTTAAGCAGCGTGGAGCGTGGTTACCAGTTGGATGGGTGACCGTTTGCTCGCCTTGGCTTCAGTACAGTTCCCCCAGTTCACCCAGCTGTAAATGGGTACCTGCCCTCTTTAGGGTCAGGGAAGGTAAAGCAGCGAGGGAGAGGAGATGGGCGCCGCCCTCAATATGCTGGCCCTAGAGAAGTGAGGTCTCTGACGCCTCGCTCCCCTACGACCTTATAGGTTATGGGACTCCCTTACCTTTTTTTTTTACTGGACCCGGAAGACAGAGTCGAAGTGTGACCTGCATGTATGTAGGGTAAAGTCACACTCCAAAGAGATTAATATTTATTGAGCTTCTGGCCTTTCTTCCTTTTGGATAGGGCTGATTTATGGAAAACCGTATAATTGTGAACACTCTGTCTCTCTGTGTCTCTGTGTGTTTGTGTGAGTCTCTCTCTCTCCCCTCTCTCTCTCTCTCTCTCTCTCTCTCTCTCTCTCTCTCTCTCTCTCTCTCTCTCTCTCTCTCTCTCTCTCTCCTCTCTCTCTCTCTCTCTCTCTCTCTCTCTCTCTCTCTCTCTCTCTCTCTAAATGCGAACTTTTTGCTAAGGACACAACCATACATACAAGCCATACTGACATTAACTCTCTTGCAAAGACATTGCAAAATAGCGCTGATGATCTTGTCAAATGGACTGAACTAAATCACATGTCTATACACCCCAAAAAAACCAAAATGCATGCTTATCACTACCAGACAAAAGTGACAAAATCTATCTCATAAATTTTCTCCAATCCATATTGAAAAGGAAACAATCAAACAAGCCTCTCACCACAAAGTTCTAGGAGTAACAATTGATGAAAATCTCAGCTGGTACCATAACATATCCCATCTGTGCAAATACATGTCTCAAGGAGTATACCAATTGACTAAAATCAAACATTTTCTTGACTTTCATTCAAGAAAACTAATCTTTCAAGCTTATATACAATCTTCAATAGATTATGCTTCAACCCTGTGGGATTCTGCTAGTGCAAACACTATGAAACCATTATTAAGTCTGTATAAACGTACTCTTAAACTGGTTCTTCTGAAGAAGACTACCTTACTAGAAGTGGATTATACTCAGTTAAATATTCTTCCCCTACACCAAAGACTAAGATTTAACAAAGGTATTATGATGTTTAAGATAATGACAGGAACTTTTCCCTCATCCTTAAAAGACAAGTTCCCAATGAATCATTCCAGAAATACTGCAAAGCCGAGTGTCCCAATCCCAAGAATAGATTTGTTCAAATCTAGCTTACTCTACTCAGGCCCTGTGCTGTGGAACTCCCTTCCTGACTCATTTAGACAACACCAATCATTAACAATCTTCAAAAGTCATTTTTTCATCCACTTGATGCATCAAAAATGAAAATCCACACTTGATCTGTTGGAAACAAAGTAAATAATCATATCCTCCCTTACATTATACAAAATTATCCTCTCTCTCTCCCTCTCTCTCTCCCTCTCTCTCTCTCCCTCTCTCTCTCCCTCTCTCTTCTCTTTCTTTCTTTCTTTCTTTCTCTCTCTCTCTCTCTCTCTCTCTCTCTCTCTCATCTCTCTCTCTCTCTCTTTCTCTCTCTCTCTACCTCTCTCTCTCTCTCTCTCTCTTTCTTTCTCTCTCTCTCTCTCTCTCTCTCTCTCTCTCTCTCTCTCTCTCTCTCTCTCTCTCTCCTCTCTCTCTCTTTCTCTCTCTCTCTCTCTCTCTCTCTCCTCTCTCTCTCTCTCTCTCTCTCTCTCTCTCTCTCTCTCTCTCTCTCTCTCTCTCTCTCTCTCTCTCTCTCTCTCATTCTCTCTCTCTCTCTCTCTTAGACCATTAAGTTGTATACTGTTATGAATGATCAGGTTGTGGTACTCATTTCCTGCTCATGTTATGTGTTGCAATGTGGCTGAAGACCCACACGTATTCCGGACAGGGAAGTATCTCTTCACCGAAAGTCACGATTTTGATAGTATGGAATTGAAACTTTTTTTCTGAAAATGCAATGATGTGTCAGTACAGTGGATTTCAAAGCTCAAAGAAGTTATAAACATTTCTGAATATGCAATAAATACAGTGGATTTCAGAGCTCA
>CM054162.1:4035201-4057717 GCA_028751875.1 Rapana venosa
CTTTTGCAAAAAGAAAACGAAAAACTCAAGACTGGCGATCTGAAGTAATCAGTGATGCAAAGAATGAGGTCAAAGGTCAAGGTGTCCCATAACCTAGGAGGTCGTTGGAAGCGAGGCATCAGAGACCTCAGCTTCTCCAGTGGCCAGCATATTGAGGGCGGCGCCCATCTCCTCTCACTCGCTGCTTTACCTTCCCTGACCCTAAAGAGGGCAGGTACCCATTTACAGCTGGGTGAACTGGGGGACTGTGCTGAAGCTAAGGCTCGAAAACGATAATGTGAATCAGCGATAGACAACTGCAAGAAGATAAAAATGATGATGAAATCGTGTCTTCGTGAATTTAAATGCAATGCATTCTTCTGTTTCTCTCCTTTGCATTCTTCTTCTTTTCATTCTTCTTCTTTACATTTTTCTCCTCCTCTTTTCATCTCTTCTTCTTTTTGTTCATCTCTTCTCTTCATTCTTCTGCATTCTTCTTTTTCTCTCCTTCTTTTCATTCTTCTTCTTCTTTGATTCTTCTTCTCCTTTTCATTCTTCTTCTTCTTTTCATTCTTCTTCTCTCTTTTCATTCTTCTTCTTCTCCTTTTCATTCTTTCATTCTTCTCTTCTTCTTCTTCTCCTTCTTTTTCTTCTTCTTCTTCTTCATTCTTCTTCTTCTCATTCTTTTCATTCTTCTTCTTCTCCTTTCTTTTTCATTCTTTCATTCTTCTTCTTCTCTCTTCTTTTCATTCTTCTTCTCTTCTCTCTTCATTTTCATTTTTCTTCTCCTTTTCATTCTTCTTCTTCTCTTTTCTTCATTCTTCTTCTTTCTTTTCATTCTTCATTCTTTTCTTCTTCTTCTTCTCATTTCCTTCTTTCATTCTTCTTCTTCTCTCTTCTTTTCATCTTTTCATTCTTCTTCTTCTCCTTCTTTTCATTCTTCTTCTTCTCCTTCTTCTTCTCTTTTCATTCTTCTCTCTCTTCTCCTTCTTTTCATTCTTCTTCTTCTTTTCATTCTTCTTCTTCTCCTTCTTGTCATTCTTCTTCTTCTCCTTCTTTTCATTCTTTTAACCAAACACACACACAACACACACACACACACACACACACACACACAAATTTACTATTGTGAAAATTGTCACCTGTGCTTTTTGTGTCTGTGCCTGTGTCTGTGTGCCTGTGTCTGTCCCCAGTTTTATTCTCTAATAATAACAAAGTGCAGTTGTGTGCTTTTCTTTCTGTTTCATGTTCTTCCTTCTTCCTGTCACAGTTAGCCCTTGAAGTTCACCTCAGAAACATTATTATTTTTGTCTGTCTTCATTCGTGCCTCCTCTTGTGTGTGTGTGTGTGTGTGTGTGTGTGTGTGTGTGTGTGTGTGTGTGTGTGTGTGTGTGTGTGTGTGTGTGTGTGGTGTGTGTGTTGTGTGTTGTGCTGTTGTGTTGTGTTGTTGTGTTGTGGGTGGTGGGTGGTGGTGGTGGTGAAGTGTGTGTGTGTGTTGTGCTGTTGTGTTGTGTTGTTGTGTTGTGTGGGTGGGTGGGTGGGTGGTGGTGGTGGTGGTGTGGTGTGTGTTGTGTTTGTTGTTGTGTGTGTGTGTGTGTGGTGTGGGTGGGTGTGTGGTGGTGGTGGGGTGTATATGTGTGTGTGAGCGCGCGCGCGTGCGTGCGTACGTGCGTGCGTGTTTGGGCATGTGAGAGAGAGACTACAGGAACAGGAAGCTTTTTTTTACAGGCACACACACACACATCCTTCGGATGACACTATAAACTGAGGTCCTGTGTGCAAACGTACACAGGACATCTCGCGCACATGTTAAAACCTGTTCTGCTTTTCGAAGAGTGGGCCATTGTATGCCGGTGGGAATGGATGACAAAATTTACAAAACTGCATATATACCGGGACCGGATGTAAAAATGCACATGAGTGCTTATTCCATTATCCTCAAAATAAAAGAAGAAAATAATTACAATAACTAACTAAATCAATAAACACAGAGGCGCCGGCATGCACACACACACACACACACACACACACACACACACACACACACACACACACATGTAAACAATTATGACAAAATGTATTTAAATTTATCACAAACTTTATTTTCAAGTTTATTGTAGCTTTTCTTTTCTTTTCCAAATGGAAGCCAATAAAAATATGAACACTTGCAAGCATCCAACACATGATGGTTTGTTGTGGTTCGGATTATATTTACATCCCAGTGGAGGGTTTTTTCTTTTTACAGAGAACTGAATAAATAAATAAAAGGATTAAACAAATAAATGAACAATGATTTAACAGATAAACAATGAGAAAGAAAGAAAGAAAATGAAGAAAAAGAAAGAAAGACTGACAGACAGACACACAGACAGAAAAGGAAAAGAAAAAAAGAAAGAAACAAACAAACAAAGAGACAAAGAAAAGAAAAAGAAAGAAGGAAGGGAAAAAAAGAAAGAAAGAAAGACAGACAGACAGAAAAGGAAAAGAAAGACAGAAAGACAAAAAGAAAGAAAGAAAAAAAAAAAAAAAAACAAAGGAAAGGAAAGAATTAAAGAAAGAAAGAATGAAAGAAAAGGAAAATAAATAAATAAATGGGAAGGAAGGAAGGAAGGAAGGAAGGAAGGAAGGAAGGAAGAAGCAATAAATCAAATAAAAGAAATAGATACAAATAACTTTGCAAGTATGCTTAAAAATAATCTGTAATGGCACTCTTGATATGCTTTGATTTGTTGCTTTTTCAAGATTCAGTGGTATATAAATTCCATACATTATTATTATTATTATTATTATAATCATCATCATCATTATCATCATCATCATCATCATCATCATCATCATCATTATTATTATTATTATTAATCATCATTATTACCATCATTATTATCATCATTATTATAATCATTATTATTATCATCATTATTATTATCATCATGATTTTTTATTATCATTATTATTATCATTATCATTATTATTGATGTTGTCCATATAGAAATAACAAGCCACCCAGAGACAGGCCTCATAAGCTTATGGCAACACTAACAGTCTCACGGATCTCTAGAGACTTTCTGCTCTTCCATGGGGATGCTGGGGGCCTGTCAGTATAAAATAGCATCCCCATTATTTAGCACATGTAAAAGAACCCACGGCAACAAGAGAGTTGTCCCTGGCAAAATAACAATTATCTTTTAAGTTTTTGTTTTTTTTTAAAGGCAGGAGAATGGACCAAGAAGGCAGGAAAAAAACATAAGAAGGCAAGGGGAAAAAAAGGAACAAGGCAGAAACAAAGAGAGGGATAGAAAAGAGGGAATTCCTAGCACAGAGTTTCCAGAAGGTGAGGAAGCTGTTTATACTGACAGAACCCAGGCATATGCACAGGGGGAAGGTAAGAAATCACTTCAGCAGCATTTGTGATTGTAAATGGTGACCCTCCACCACACAATGATAATAATAATAATAATAATAATAATAATAATAATATTAATAATAATATTAATAATAATAATAATAATAATAATAATAATAATAATATATGGAATTTATATAGCGCCGAATCTTGTAAAACAAACAAATCGAAGCGCTTGCACTCATATCATTTACGCGCATGCAACTTTCCTCAAATATAATAAAGAACATATTTCAAATTTATGCACGTGTATGTACACACACACACACACACACACACACACACACACCGCGAACACACTTAGGAGATGAAGGATGTTGTTGAAAAAGTAGAGACGGATATGAGGGAAAAGTGTCAGGTAGGAAATAAGTGTGTTTTGTAATGATAATAATAATAATAATAATAATAATAATAATAATAATAATAATAATAATAATAAGCGGAACTTACATAGCGCTATATCATGCAAAGACAAATCAAAGCGCATGCATTCAACTTAATCTTACACAGTCATGCAACCAATGGCAAATAATGAATAGTTTAAACAAACAGATATTACAAACATGGTACGCTGCAAACCAAATCTATGAAATAAAATTTCAATAGTCCAATGTTTTTTCAAAAGCATACACACACACACACACACACACACACACACCACTCACACAGGTCATATACTTTAGCAGGGTGATAGGACATGGGTTAGTGAAGGTGGGATAGTTCTGATGTGAAACAGGAGGGGGAAATCTTAGGTTTGAAATAAATATGTCTTGAGGCTGGATTTACAATGAGTTAACATCAGTGCTGATTCCACTCCCCTCCAAAAGTCCTTCGGATGAGACTATAAACCAAGGTCCCGTGTGCGAACACATGCAGAACATCTTGCTCACACACATTAAAACCCGTTCCGCTTTTCGGAAGAGTAGGCCAGTGTACACCGGTGGGAATGGATGACAAAATTTTCAAAACAGCATACACACAGGGACTTGATGTAAAAAATAATTTTCAAAAAGCATATGAGAGCTTATTCCATTTCTCCTCGAAATAAAAGAATAAAATCTTTGAAAAAATAAAAATAAAACATTGCACAGGAGGTTAACTGTTAGCATACAATCTACAATGAAAAACACAATCTTAAAAAGCTATTCAATTAAGGAGGGGGGGGTGGAGATTGAAAATTGTATGATTGTATGAAAAATCATTACAAAGTGAAATGCTAGACTCCAGGAAGTGACAGAATGAGAACAATGACAAATTTTGCATCATGATAGGTGGTGAGAATGAGGGGTGGGTGTCTGTAAACACTTTTTTTTAAAGCAGCAGGAAATAGAATTCTGTCTTAATAGTTCAATACAAGGTAGAATAAAGCATAATTAGTTTTACAATCAATCCAACAACCTGACCCCCCTTCTTCTTCTTCTTCCTTTTTTGGGTCATGTTTCTCCCAGGGGAGCTTTGACATTGATGAGCCTTCTCCATCTCTCTCTGTTTTGAGCTTCCTCATTATCTATGCCCCTTTCTCTAAGATCATCTGCAATACAGGCAGCCCAGGTCTTGCTAGGTCTTCCCTTTGGTCTCTTTCCATCCACTATGAAGTTCATTGCTCTTTTTATGATGTGGTGGTCTGCTTTCCGTTGAACGTGCCCAAACCAGCGCAGTCATTTGCTACTAGCTACAGACTTCAGATCATCAACCCTGCACATTCTCCATAGTTCTTTATTCGTGATCCTGTCTTCCCATTTGATCTTTGTCATGAAGCGTAGCATTCAGTTTTCACAGTTCTTCAACAAACATTCAATGGTTTTGTGAAAACCCACATCTCCAAGCCATACAGGAGAACAGGTCTGATACAGGCCTTATATATCAGACATCGTCTCTCCAGTGGGATTTTCTGATTTCTGAGCAGACTTGCCAATTCTTTCCATTTCTTCCAAGCACTCACAATCCTGGTTCTGAAAGCTAACTCAGATTTTGCTTTGCAGCTCATCATCTCTCCTAGGTAGCAGAATTCGTCTACCACTTCTATCTTCCCTTGTTCAAATTCTAGCTCCTCCTTTCCTGCATCAGTATCGTCTTCACCCTCCTTATTCATACAACTGGGGCAGACACCCTGACCCCCCACCTGCCTAAAACGGCTCCTAGCAGAAAAGTGGGTCAGGTGCAATGTGACTCATTTCATCATGGAAAGTCACAAATAAATACCACTTCTATCTGAAACTGTGTGTTGTACACCTAAACATGGGTCTGACAGATTCCCAACATTGGAGTAAGTAATGAAGTAATATACACTAACAGGTACTAGGTGCAACAGTGTAATATCACTCTCATTCAAGGGAAATAACAAAGGCAATTAGATAACTGGTCCGTACACAGTTCTTCCCCATTGATCACAAACTTGGACAGACTTTCCTACTGCAACAATGGTTATTTTATAATGTGATGAAGGTCAACTTTTGGCCACAACAAAAAAGAAATGCCTGCACCCATAAATCTCTCTCTCTCTCTCTCTCTCTCTCTCTATATATATATATATATATATATATGTATATATATATATAAAATTTAGGCTTAATTAATACTAAACAAAAACAACAAAAAACCATAACTCTGACATAGTATGATGACGTCCTCTCATTTTGACAAGTGGCTCAGTTGATGTTTATTGATGTTACGACAGTTTATACTGTAAATACAGGGAGGAGGGGGTGGCCGTGGAGGGGGTGGATGGCCAAGTGGTTAGAGCATCGCGGTCATAATCAGACAGCCCAGGATTGAGGCGGCGCTGAGGCGTGCGTTCAAGGAGACCATGCTGACCTGACAGACTTCCAGCATCCCCACAGAGGGCTGACTCCTCTGTCGCTGAACTCAAGGAATTCCTTTGTCGTCAGCATCTTTTTCTGAGAACTACTCTTTATAAAAATATCAGGAGAAAACTCAACCCTGTGGAATACACATGCTACACACACACACTCGCATGCACACATATATACATACATACACACACATGTATACATGCATATACACACATGTATACATACATATACACACACATGTATACAGACACACACATACTCACATACACACAAACACAAACAAACACACACACACAAACACACACATGTATACACACACACTCACATGAGTGGGCTGACAGAGCTGCAAAAAGGGGGGCAAGACATCATTTAGAATCAATAGAACTGCATGTCCCATTATCTCTACAGGAGGGATACAGTTTATTAGAACAGACGTCGTGGAGTAAGTGGAGAGAATCTGATCAATTCAAGGAACGATCTTTAAACAATTGCCTGACTAATGGCCTTATTTCATTTTACAGGACCCCTTCTCAAACAAACTTAAGTATCGCAACCACGAGAAGAGTTAATACACTATATTTTAGAATAAAAATAAATGCATTTATAACAAAATTTTGTAAAAATGTCATGTGCCTCTGTGGGGAACATATTTCCAACACTCACATCCTATTTGAGTGTCCAATTGTAAAACCTTTTTTACCTACATTTTGTGAGCAGTCTGTGGAAACTGCATTTAAAAATCCAAAATTAGCCTTTGCCATTGTTCAATGTCTTTTGCACAGCCCAGTAGAGTATTTGTTGTAGTTACTTTATAGTTGTTTCATGTTAACAATTTGTTGAATTTAAATTTTTACTTATGTTTAAGATTCCCCCCACCCCCTTTTTTTAATTGCATGAAAATACCAACACACTTGTTACCTAATCAGTCTTTTCTCTTTCCATTCCCTTCTAGTTCTCTGTTTTGACTTCCACTACATTTTTCACATCCCTCGTCTAATATCACTGAGAGTGAACAGACGTTAAATTGAAGACAACAACAACAACACACTCACATACACACTCACCCACACATGCACACATGGATGACCAAATTTACAAAACTGCATACACATGAGGACTGGATGGTAAAAAAAAAAAGCACATAAGTGCTTATTCCATTACCCTCAAAATCAAAGACTAAATAAATAAATAGAACAAATAAATAAAACACAAGAAATCAAAGACTCAATAAATAAATAGAATAAATAAATAAAAACACACACACACACACACAAACACACACCCACACAGAGAAATAATCAATGCACTTTCAGCAAATGCCTCTTCATACTGGTGAGACAGCAGGACAGAGGGGGCACTCGTGTCGCCTCTCCTCCCTCCTCCCTCCTCCTCCTCCTCCCCCGCTCTCTCCAGCCTGCCTCCTTCTTCAAGCCACACAGACTCGCTGCACTTCTCCCATCATCCACACGCTGGGACGGTTCCTCGCCTGCGTGGATCTTTCTGTGCATGGTCAAGGAGCAGGGGGCGGCAAAGCTGGCCCCACACACGCCACACACGAAGCACCTCTCCCCCAGGTGTGAGGCTTTGTGCAGAGTCAGGTCTCTGACCATGGGGAATGCTGTGGTGGATCGGTGGTCTAGAGGTAACGCGCCTGTCTAGAAAGCGAAAAGTCCGGGTCTGAAGTGTGCGGCGGTTCGTACCCCGTTTGGACCGAAAACTTTTCCCCCATCCATTAGACCATGAGTGGTGGTCTGGGCGCTAGTCTTTCGGATGAGACAATAAACCAAGGTCCCGTGTGTTACACGTAATTATTTAGCGCACGTAAAAAAAAAACCACGGCAACAAGAGAGTTGTCCCTGGCAAAATTCTTAGAAAAAAGCCACTCTGATAGGGAAACAAATACAGTTGCAGACAGGAAAAAAAAAAAAAAAAAAAAAAAAAGGGTGGCGCAGCGCTTGTGGCGACGCGCTCTCCCGCTCTCCCCGGGGAGAGCAGCCCGAATTTCACGGAGAAATCTGCCGTGACTTAAAGTGGTATGAAATGAAATCTGAGCGCTTTGATTTGTTGCTTTACAAGATTCAGCGCTATATAAATTCCATACATTATTATTATTATTATTATTAAACACCGCAGACTGTCTTCCTCCTTCTCTGACTGGCGTGCGCTGACCCGATGTGTTCCTGCAAGCCGCGCACATCCACGAAGTCCGATGTGCACTGGGAGCATGGGAAGGACCTGTGGCGCCTGCTGTGTATCTTCAGGTCCGTTTCCGTCGTGAAGCCGACACAGCAGAGGCCACACAGAAACGGTGTCTCGTCGGCGTGGCTTCGCTGGTGCTTTTTCAAGTGTATCGCTCACGTGAAGCCCTTGGTCGCATTCAAACGGTTTGAGCCCCGTGTGAGTCACCCTGTGTCTCTTCAGGTCGCTGCCCAGAATAAACGCTCTGCCGCATATCTCGCACGCGTGCGGCTTTTCGCCGGTGTGTATGGCCCTGTGCTGCCTCAAGTGCGTGGCGTGAGTGAAAGCTTTGCACATCGCACACGAACGCCCTCTCCCCAGTGTGCGTCAGTATGTGCGTTCTCAACGCGCCGGCGCGAAGGAACCGTTTCCCGCACGCCAGACACTCGAACTGCCTTTCCCCCGAATGAACCTGCCTCACGTGCCTTCTCAAGTTGCCCACCCCCGTGTGAAGGAGGCCCTGCAGAGGTTGCAGACAAACACGTTCTCTTCACAGTGGGTCAGGCGGTGCTCTTTCAGGTGGGACGTTTTCACAAAAGTCTTGCCGCACACGTCGCACACATGTCGCCTGCTCTTTTCCCCCAGCTCTGTCTTCTCCATGTCCTTTTCATAGTTGTCATTATCGTCATCTGTTTTTTTCCTTCCCTCCACAGATTTTGGGCTGTCGCAGTCAAGAAGTTTCTCAGAGTTTCTGTCACCAACATGACCATCACAATAGTCAGGAGCATGTTTAGCACACCCGGTATGCAGCGTGTCTGCTCCGTGACACAGGGCCAGGTGTAGCTGCAGACTGCTGGGGAGGACGAAGGTGGCCGAGCAGCGCTGACACACCTGACCCTGGGACAGCAGCCACCCAGGACAGCCGTCAGACAGGGGCTGTGCTGGGCTGTGGACAGCTGGTGATGCTGCTGCTGGTGATGGTGATGGTGATGATGAGGGCTGTTGTGTGCTGCTGTAGACAGCTGATGATGATAAGGGCTGTTGTGTGCTGCTGTAGACAGCTGATGATGAGGGCTGTTGTGTGCTGTAGACAGCTGATGATAAGGGCTGTTGTGTGCTGCTGTAGACAGCTGATGATGAGGGCTGTTGTGTGCTGCTGTAGACAGCTGCTGATGAGGGCTGTTGTGTGCTGCTGTAGACAGCTGATGATGATGAGGGCTGTTGTGTGCTGCTGTAGACAGCTGATGATGATGAGGGCTGTTGTGTGCTGTAGACAGCTGATGCCGAGGGCTGATCTGGGGGCTCTTCCTTTATGGACCATGGGGGTTCCAGCTTCTGTGAACAGAAATAGTCATGTAATGAAGATGACAAGTCTGCACATCATGTATGTATGCAGTGATGAAGATGACAAGTCTGCACATCATGTATGTATGTATGTATGCAGTGATGAAGATGACAAGTCTGCACATCCATACAGGTAGGCATGCAGTGATGAAGATGACAAGTCTGCACATCATGTATGTATGTATGCAGTGATGAAGATGACAAGTCTGTACATCCATACAGGTATGTATGCAGTGATGACGATGACAAGTCTGCACATCCATACAGGTATGCAGGCACATACATTATATATGGTTGGTCTTCAATTTTACGTCTATTTCCATAACAGTGATATTCAACATTAAGAAGTGGGGGGGAGGGGGGGGCGACTATGAGCATGGACTAATCTTAGAGTGTGCATGTCTTTGTGTAGCAGCGTGTATGAAAGCGTGCACAAGCAAGCATGGATTTGGATCAGTGCCTGTGTCTATGTGCATTTGTGTGTGTGTGAGTGTGTGTGTGTGTGGGTGGGTGTATGTGTGCGTGCATGTGTGTGTTTCAATTTGATATATCATAACATTAGGTAGTTTAAGACCACAAAAGATGATAATGGTGAATAGTGGAACATAACAACCCTAGTAATACCAGTGGCATAAACATACGTATAAAAGAATGTAACTACTAATGAATGTAATTGCAACCCAAAAAAAAATAATACTTTTTTTTTTAGATAATAATAATCAGAAGGTAACATTATTAACCAAAAAGTGAAACTCAACTACAACCAACAGAAGCTTAATGATGGGGGAGGGAGGGGGGATTCACGTCCTGATTTCAAATCATACACACACACCTCACTACAGCAGAGATGCACTAAGACACCGTTTCAAGGCAAAACCAGTTTCCCATAACAGTCTACAGTAGCTGAAAACTCTGTCCAAGGAGTTGTGTGGCTGGCAGGTAAATATTGTTTCAGCAACTGACATTCAAAATTAATATGAATGTTTGATATTGTTCCACCACATATTCAATATATGTTTTTCAAAAATGTTTAGCATTAGGCATTATATATTTATATATATGCATATATATATATATATATGCATATATCTTCTTCTTCTTCTTCCTTTTTTGTCATGTTTCTCCCAGGGGAGGTTTGACATTGATGAGCCTTCTCCATTGTGATGTTTGTAGTGTTTGTGATCCGATTCATTCGCTACATCGATAGATGTAAACAAACTCAGTTATGATAGAGCGACCAAAGTTTAATGATCGTTCGTTAGCTTGATGATCGAATACCATAGTAACAGTAAAAAGGTATGTAACTCATAAAGATGAATAATAATGACCACGTGACAGTTGTTTCCCTTGAATACAAATTAATCTATGAAACACTACATCACCTCCTTCCTCGGATGAAAAATGGTTGAAAAATTGAACGGAGATAATCAGATAATTTTCCAATAACATTTGATGGATGATATACTAACATTTGAATCTGAGATGATGATATTCTAAATAAATTGTTCAACTTCTTAATTCATCAGCTATACTTGTAACTCTTTCCTCCTTCTCCTCTCCAAGATGGTAGCAAAGTTAATGTAGACTTTTGAATTACTTGTTCAAATGAAGTTTGGTGCACAAAATTTATAAATTGATACATGGAAAACCAATGAAATATTTTTTTTTTAAATACCGAGTGTTGATACCGGAGATAAAATGCAAGTTTGAAAAGAATGAACAGTTCAACAGGAACTCTTGATTCTAACAGTAACTGAGTGAGTAACTAAACATAATGAAGTGTCATTGAAATTCTAATAAATTCATATTTCACTTCAGTTTGATAACTAACATTGTCACATGACAAAATCATCAAATTTCTTGGGTAGTTGGATTTGGCGATTGGATCTTCTGGGTTCAGTCGCAGATGTATGAGTGTTGTGTGAGTGATTGCTGGGTGTGGTGTGTGCATGGGGTCTGTCTGGGGGTGCAGTGTTCTCAGCTTCATCTTCATCCAGCTCAGAAGTGGGATCAGTCTCGGTGTCAGTAGTAAAGGGCTGTTGTGGAGACTTCTTGTAGAAACTGCTGTTTCTGGTGACAGTCTGTTGTCCTCTCTGGGCTGTAACCATTGATCCTTTCTTGCTAATGACCACAAGAGGGGCTGGCTGGTAAGGTGTGTCAGCGTTGGAGGGCTGGGAATTCTTCAGGAGTACAGCATCACCCACGGTTATGGAGGAGGGTTTGATGTATGCCTTACTGTCAGCGTAGCGTTTCATGTTGGCTTTTTTTTGAGTGTCTCTGCTGCGCATGTTGTGGTCAGCATCATGACGCTGTGCTGGGAGCTGGGGCAGTTTCGTCCTCAGTGTACGACCAAACAAGGCAGTGGCAGGAGAAACACCAGTGGTGCTGTGAGGAGTAGCACGGTAGTCCAGGAGAAATTTGTACATTTCCTGCTTGAAGTTGGGAAAAGTGGAGGATCTGATGACTTTTTTGATGGTGCGCATGAAGCGTTCGGTTTCTGCGTTGGCACGGGGCCACAGAGGGGTGATTTTGCGATGTTTGATGCCCATGTGTTCACAGAATTGAGCAAACTTGTGAGAATTGAAGGGGGGTCCATTGTCAGTTTTCAGGATTTCAGGAATGCCAAACTCAGCAAAAATTTTGTCCAGGTGTGGAATAACGGTGTTTGCTGATGTTGAGTCCAGCACATCCACTATGGGGTACCTGGAGTACTCATCAGTGACAACCAGGATATATTTTCCATTGGGAAGATGTCCAAAGTCACAGGACAGCTCGGTCCATGGTGCATTGGGTAGTTCAGACATCTGGAGAGGTTCACGGGTTGTTTTGGGTGTTGCCACTTGGCAAGTCATACAGTTCCTGACTGTGTGTTCAACAAGAGGTTGCATGCCTTTGAACCAGACTTTTTCACGCAACAGTGCAATTGTTTTGACAACACCTTGATGACCGGTGTGAGCAATATTCACGGCTTTCTGGTGAAGTGATGTAGGCAGGACAATCTGATGGCCTTTCAGAATAATGCCGGAATCGTGAGCCAGTGAAAGTTCATGACGGCAAAGGTAGAGACTATGAAATGTCTGTGTGTTGATTTCCTCTCCTTTGTTGTACCACTTGTCAGTGAGCATGGCTTGGATCACAGCAGTCAGTGTTGTATCTTTTGCTGTTTCCTCAGCAACTTCAGTGATGGTCATTGCTTTAGGCGTTGAGGTAGTCACAACATAGTGCACATAATCCTCTGCATCCTTCTCTTGCTCTCTGTTAGAAGATTGCTGGACTGGGTGGCGGCTCAGGTAATCTGCAGGATTGTCAGCACCAGGTCGATAGACGACTGTTATTTCATATGATTGCAGTCGCATGATCCAACGTTCAAGACGGGCTGATAGTTGAGCTCGAGGATTATTGAACATTGGCACTAAGGGTTTGTGATCAGTGTGGACCGTGAAAGGAGCACCAAAAATGAAGATGTGGTAATATTCACATGACCACACAATGGCGAGTGCCTCTCGCTCAGTTTGAGAATATCTTTGCTCTGTGGGTGATAGAGCTCGGCTTGCATATTGAATGATTCGGCCTTCTTGAGTGAGCACTGCAGATATACCCACTGGACTTGCGTCAGTGTAGATGTTGGTGGGCTTCCTTGGATCAAGTATGCAAGAGTTGTTGCTTCACTCAGAGCAGTTTTCAGCTTGGTCAGTGCTGCATCATGTTTTGATGTCCAAGACCAAGGAGTGCTTTTCTTTGTTAGCTGCCGCAGATCATATGTCAGGGAAGCGTAGTTGGGAATATGATGGGAACCACAAAAGTTCATCATGCCAAGAAGGCTTCGGACTTCTGTTGCGTTCTTAGGAGTTGGAAGGTCAAGGATGTTCTTCAGTTTGTCTTGACTGGGCTTGATGCCATCTTCTCCGAAGATAATGCCAAGAAATTCAAGTGATGTTTTGTTGAAAACACACTTGTCACCATGGAGCGTCAGTTGTTTTGACCGGAGTCTCTCGAATAAGTTGTGTAGGTTGTTGTCATGTTCTGCCTGTGATGAGCCAAAGCACAGGATATCATCACTGATGTTGACGACTCCCTGGAGGCCTGAGAGTGCTTGGCGAATTGATTCTTGGAAGATCTCGCTGGCTGAGTTCACTCCGAAGAAGAGACGACGGTATCGGTAGAGACCAAGATGAGTAGCAAATGTCGTTATATAGCGAGATTCTTCGTCCAACTCTAGCTGATTGTATCCTTGGTTCAGATCTAATTTGCTGAATACTTGAGCCCCTGAAAGTATAGTCTTCAGTTCATCAAGTGTTGGAGTTGCATGGCGTTCACGACGAATAGCACGATTTGCAGCTCGCATATCCACACAAACACGTACTTTGCCAGGTTGCTTGGGTTTTGGAACAACGACCACTGGGGACACCCATGGTGTTGGTCCACTCGCTCTTTCAATGATGCCAAGGCCTTCATCTTTCTTCAATTGTTCTTCTATGTCCTTGCGCACATGGAATGGGACACGTCGATATGGTTGGGCAACTGGTTGAACCTCTGGATCAATGTGGAGATGGACTGGTTTATTATTCAGGCAACCCAGACCAGAGAATAGATCAGAGTATTCCTCTTTCAGCTGTTCATGCACTGACTTGACATGGTTAACAGTGCTTAATAGTTTAAGTGCTTGAGATGTTTTCCAAGACAGAATTGGTCGTTCAGTGCCTGGTACCACAAATATGGTAGTAGTCGTACTAGTTGTTACTGTAGTTTAAAACCGCATCGAATGCACCAAGTACTGGAATGTGATTCTTACTGCCATATGCTGCCACTCGCTTGCTAGAAGGCTGTAGCATAGGTTTTGGTTTGAGTTTTTCAAAGTCTTGTTCAGATAGCAGGTTGATAGAAGCACCAGAATCTGCCAGGAATGAGAATGTGTGTTCATTGATGGAGACATTAAAATGTGGTAGTTCACAGGAGCTACGTGTTGTGAAAACATATTCTATGTCATCAGGATCGGTAGAATCAATCTCAATAGTGTTGGTTTCTTCTGCATCCTCATCACTGTCGTTGACCAGGTGGATGTGTGATTTTTTAGATTTTTTTTCCAGCTGGGTGCTTTTGGTGAAGATTTTGCTATTGCACCACCACTAGAACGGCACACTGATGCAAAGTGATGCAACTTTGAACATTTGTTGCAGCGTTTATTGTATGCTGGACAAGATCTCTGTCCACTTTGATGAGGCCATTCACCACCACAGTTACGACAGGTAGAAGGTTGATGACGTTGGTCATGATGACGATGATGATGATGTGATTTGGGGAAAGAAACATGATGTACTTCTGCTGATGTAGCCATTGTTTTAGCTTGCTTTGATGTGAGCTCTAGTGTGCGGGCATATGTAAGCAAGTCTTTTAGAGTCATGGCAGGAGTTGCTAGTCCCTTTTCACGTACCTTGTTGCTTCGGCAGCCTGCAATAAACTGAGATTTAATTTCTGCATCTGGATCATTGAAGCCACAGGTTGCTGCCAGTTGTTTTAGTTCCCCATAATAGTCATCTACATCACCTTTCTGTTCACAACGACGGAAAATGTACTTCTGGAATTCTACATTAGTTTGAGGATTGAAATGTTCAGTGATAGCATCAGCAAGCTTTTGAAAATGAGTTTCACCACCAGTAGGATGGACCTGTTCATCAGTGAAAGTGTCCACAATATCATTTAGGTCATCACCAGCATAGGTGAGAAGAAGAGCTTTTTGCCGATGATCATTTTGAATATTATAGGCTACAAAAATATTTTTCAGTCTTGATACCCATTTCTGCCATCGGATAGCTCTTGCTTCTGAAGAACAGTCGAAAGGAGGATACGTGGGAAGTGCAGTAGCCATGAAAAGTTCGTTTTAACTTAATCATAGACTAACTGAGTCAGTACATACGATAATTTCAATCTTGATTCAGCTTGAAGAAATGACGTTTGTAGCCAATTCCTTCACCATCCTCGTCGCCAATGTGATGTTTGTAGTGTTTGTGATCCGATTCATTCGCTACATCGATAGATGTAAACAAACTCAGTTATGATAGAGCGACCAAAGTTTAATGATCGTTCGTTAGCTTGATGATCGAATACCATAGTAACAGTAAAAAGGTATGTAACTCATAAAGATGAATAATAATGACCACGTGACAGTTGTTTCCCTTGAATACAAATTAATCTATGAAACACTACATCCATCTCTCTCTGTTTTGAGCTTCCTCCTTATTTATGCTCCTTTCTCTAAGATCATCTGCAATACAGGTAGCCCAGGTCTTGCTAGGTCTTCCCTTTGGTCTCTTTCCATCCACTACGAAGTTCATTGCTCTATGCAACTCTTACAGATGTTCATCTGCATTTGTGCACACATACATAACAGCTCACATCTGCAATACATGTATACATGTATATTTCAACACACACATGCACACGCACGCGCGCACACACACACACACAAAAGAGGAAAATAAAAACTAACAAATCAAACTGCTCACAATTGAAAATTCATTGCATGATGTCACAGAATATTTTCCAGATTCATCATTCGCTTGGGTTGAACATCTACAGGAAGTCTGCAACAAAACAAACAACAAACAAAAAAGATGATTAAAAAAAAGAAAGAAGAAGAAGCAAAGACATAATTGAAGTCTATTTCTGTTCAAAATATTTCTTTGAGTGAATTTATGATAAAAAAAATAACTGCACTGTACTTTTTTTACTTTTACTTTTATACCACTTTAAGTCATGGCAGATTTCTCTGTGTGAAATTTGGGCTGCTCTTCCTGGGGAGAGCGCGTCGCCACAAGAGCAGCGCCACCCTTTTTTTTCCTGTCTGCAACTGTATTTGTTTCCCTATCAGAGTGGCTTTTTTCTACATATTTTTGCCAGGGACAACTCTCTTGTTGCCATGGGTTCTTTAACGTGCGGTAAATAAGTATGCATAACACACGGGACCTCAGTTTATCCTCTCATCCAAAAGACTAGCACCAGGACCACCACTCATGGTTTAATGGATGGGGGAAAAGTTTTGGGTCCAAACAGGATTCAAACCATGGCACACTTCCGACCCGGACTTTTTGCTTTCTAGGCAGGCGCGTTACCTCTAGACCACCGATCCACCGTACTGTACTGTATTGTATTGCATTGTAATGTGTTGCACTGTAATGTATTGTATTGTCTTGTATTGCATTGTAATGTGTTGCATTGTATTGTACTGCATTTCATTGTCTTGTACTGTATTGCTCTGTTTTGTCTTGTATACCACTTTAAGTCACGGCAGATGTCTCTGCATAAACTCCAGGCTGATCTCCCCATCCATCACCCTTGAAAACAGAATGAGCTCCAACTCTTTCTTCTCCATCAGCTCACCGAGGAATATGTTAAGAGTGAGGGAGGGGGGGGGGGGTTAAGTGCTGCACATAATTTTTTTCTTGAGCCACACTGCACATGTGTCTTGGGCAAGTTGAACATAGTGGAGCCCATCCTGGTTCTGGATGGATGCATGCTGGGCATGCTTATGTCTCTGAAACTTGCTGAACACTGGCAGGAATTACACACAGCTGTCAGTCGCACACACACACACACTTTCAACTGCTCTCGGCTGCTATCCATTCCATCCCATCCCAAATTACAGCAGGAACTGACCACACTTGAGACTAGGTAAAAGGAAGGGCAGGCAGCGCTAAGTTTAGGACTCTTGACGAAGCGACGCTGGATTTTGCGCTTTGAGTTCAGGATCTTTAACACTATCGCTACGTTAAGGGAGAGAACCCCTCTTTCCCAGTACACGTGCACTGTGCACATTAAATGTTAAATGTTAAATTAAATACAAATTTTGTATACTACTTTAACCCAGTAGTGGGTGATACGGATGGAAGGGTTAGTCAATGGTTGGGTACCCTCTAGTGGGTTACCCGTAGCGAAAAGGTTAAATGAGAATACCGACGACAGCCACGTTGATTGAGTCGAGGTTAATATGCGTATTCTGACTATCTGCGTGTCACTGTACCACAAAACAGATCTAGGGCTCTGGAAGATCCGTGACTTTCGGCTGATCAGGGAGACGGTCAGAAAACCCTCACCCTCAATCCACCAGACGCTGCTGTCGAGATTCAAACCCCCGACTCTGTGGACCCATAGGGCTGGAAGTCAATTGCTCTTAAAAAGGTAAAGGTGTCCCATAACCTATGTGGTCGTAGGGGAGCGAGGCATCAGAGACCTCACTTCTCTAGGGGCCAGCATATTGAAGGTGGCGCCCATCTCCTCTCCCTCGCTGCTTTACCTTCCCTGACCCTAAAGAGGGCAGGTACCCATTTACAGCTGGGTGAACTGGGGGAACTGTACGGAAACCAAGGGGTGCACACGGTCACCCATCCACGTGGTAACCACGCTCGACGCTGCTTAACTTGGCTGGGGGAATGTGAGTGCTCCCACCACTGAGCTATCCTGGCCCCTCTCACACTCAACCACTCCGTAATCGCAGCATGAAAATCCAACACCACTCAGTCAAGAGTGCTAAATTTAGCACACCCCTTCCTTTTACCAAGTCCAAGTGTGGTCAGTTCCTGCTGTAACTAGCACCAGCTGGGATGGGATGGAATGGACAGCAGCTGAGTGTGGGAAACTGACAGCTGTGTAATAGTGTCCATCAATTTTAATCTCTTGCAGACCCTTGGGAAGAGGCTTCCAACTGAAGTCTTGTCTTCTACTTCTTCTTTTTCTTCTTTCTTCCTTCTTCTTTTTCTTCTTCTTCTTCTTCTTCCTTCTTCTCCTTCCTCTTCTTCTTCTTCTTCTTTTTTCTTCTTCTTCTTCTTCTTCCTCTTCTTCTTCTTCTTCATTCTTCTTCTTCTTCTTCTTCATTCTTCTACTTCTTCTACTACTTCTTCTTCTTCTTCTTCTTTGTCAAACGCTCAGACATAGACAGCAGATTATTTTTGCCCGTCATATGAGCAAAAAATTGCATTGCACTGCTGTTGAGCACCTGACAAGTCAGGCCCAGCACATCCAACTTTGGCAGAGGGAGAGAATTGTTATCTTTGAAGTCTTTCTGGGAAGAAAAGAGGCAGAAGAATGGACCAAGAAGTCAGAAAACAGACAAGAAGGAGGTGACAGGAAGAAAAAGAAACAAGGCGGAAACAAAAAGAACAAGGCAGAAACAAACGAAAAGAACAAGACAGAAAGGAAAAGAACAAGGCAGAAAGGAAAAGAACAAGGCAGAAACGAAAAGAACAAGGCAGAAACGAAAAGAACAAGGCAGAAACAAAAAGAACAAGGCAGAAACAAAAAGAACAAGGCAGAAACAAAGAAGGGGATGGAAAAGGGAGAATTCCCAAGCGCAGAAGCGTGGGGATGCTATTTATACTGACAGCGCCCCGGGCATCCCCACGGGGGAGTTTCTCTAAACACTGAGTCCTGCTAAATCAAGCCACTGACACACACCTCAGACGGCTCACGCTCGCCGTGGCACGATGCTGCACGGTCATGCAGACTGCTGGACAGCTCAAAGACAGCAGAACAGCGACCACACACAGCACCTGCATCCACGCACAGCACAGCGCTGCCAGACATGGGCTGTTGTGTGCTGCTGTAGACAGCTGCTGCTGATGAGGACTGTTGTGTGCTGCTGTAGACAGCTGCTGATGCTGAGGGCTGTTGTGTGCTGCTGTAGACAGCTGATGATGAGGGCTGTTGTGTGCTGTAGACAGCTGATGATGATGAGGGCTGTTGTGTGCTGTAGACAGCTGATGATGAGGGCTGTTGTGTGCTGCTGTAGACAGCTGATGATGAGGGCTGTTGTGTGCTGTAGACAGCTGATGATGAGGGCTGTTGTGTGCTGTAGACAGCTGCTGATGATGAGGGCTGTTGTGTGCTGTAGACAGCTGATGATAAGGGCTGTTGTGTGCTGTAGACAGCTGCTGATGATGAGGGCTGTTGTGTGCTGTAGACAGCTGATGATGATGAGGGCTGTTGTGTGCTGTAGACAGCTGATGATGATGAGGGCTGTTGTGTGCTGCTGTAGACAGCTGATGATGATGAGGGCTGTTGTGTGCTGCTGTAGACAGCTGCTGTTGAGGGCTGTTGTGTGATGCTGTAGACAGCTGATGATGATGAGGACTGTTGTGTGCTGTAGAAAGCTGATGATGAGGGCTGTTGTGTGCTGCTGTAGACAGCTGATGATGCTGAGGGCTGTTGTGTGCTGTAGACAGCTGATGATGATGAGGGCTGTTGTGTGCTGCTGTAGACAGCTGATGATAAGGGCTGTTGTGTGCTGGTGTAGACAGCTGCTGATGATGCTGAGTGCTGTTGTGTGCTGTAGACAGCTGATGATGATGAGGGCTGTTGTGTGCTGTAGACAGCTGATGATGATGAGGGCTGTTGTGTGCTGTAGACAGCTGATGATGAGGGCTGTTGTGTGCTGTAGACAGCTGATGATGCTGAGTGCTGTTGTGTGCTGTAGACAGCTGATGATGAGGGCTGTTGTGTGCTGTAGACAGCTGATGATGATGAGGGCTGTTGTGTCCTGCTGTAGACAGCTGATGATGATGAGGGCTGTTGTGTGCTTCTGTAGACAGCTGATGATGATGAGGGCTGTTGTGTGCTGCTGTAGACAGCTGCTGATGATGAGGGCTGTTGTGTGCTGCTGTAGACAGCTGATGATGATGAGGGCTGTTGTGTGCTGCTGTAGACAGCTGATGATGATGAGGGCTGTTGTGTGCTGTAGACAGCTGATGATGAGGGCTGTTGTGTGCTGCTGTAGACAGCTGCTGATGATGAGGGCTGTTGTGTGCTGATGCAGACAGCTGCTGATGATGAGGGCTGTTGTGTGCTGCTGTAGACAGCTGATGATGAGGGCTGTTGTGTGCTGCTGTAGACAGCTGCTGATGCTGAGGGCTGTTGTGTGCTGCTGTAGACAGCTGATGATGATGAGGGCTGTTGTGTGCTGTAGACAGCTGCTGATGAGGGCTGTTGTGTGCTGTAGACAGCTGATGATAAGGGCTGTTTTGTGCTGTAGACAGCTGATGATAAGGGCTGTTGTGTGCTGCTGTAGACAGCTGATGATGATGAGGGCTGTTGTGTGCTGTAGACAGCTGATGATAAGGGCTGTTGTGTGCTGCTGCAGACAGCTGATGATGATGAGGGCTGTTGTGTGCTATAGACAGCTGATGATGATGAGGGCTGTTGTGTGCTGCTGTGGACAGCTGATGATGATGAGGGCTGTTGTGTGCTGCTGTAGACAGCTGCTGTTGAGGGCTGTTGTGTGATGCTGTAGACAGCTGATGATGATGAGGACTGTTGTGTGCTGTAGAAAGCTGATGATGAGGGCTGTTGTGTGCTGTAGACAGCTGATGATGGTGAGGGCTGTTGTGTGCTGTAGACAGCTGATGATGAGGGCTGTTGTGTGCTGCTGTAGACAGCTGATGATGAGGGCTGTTGTGTGCTGCTGTAGACAGCTGATGATGAGGGCTGTTGTGTGCTGCTGTAGACAGCTGATGATGAGGGCTGTTGTGTGCTGCTGTAGACAGCTGATGATGAGGGCTGTTGTGTGCTGTAGACAGCTGATGATGAGGGCTGTTCTGAGGGTTCCTCCTTTATGGACCATGGGGGTTCCTGCCTCTGTGATGAGGAAGGTGTTTGAGGGGTTTTCAAGGTCTAGGTACATTCATACAGATTTGTATGCTTGCATATAGTATAAATCCATGCCTACCCTTTTAAAAATATTTTATTTTATTTCATTCTTTTATATCGAGGATAATGGAATAAGCACTTATGTGCTTTTTTTACATCCAGTCCCCGTGTGTATGTGGTTTTGTAAATGTCATTTGTTCCCACTGGCACACGATGGCCTACTCTTACGAAAAGCAGAACAGGCTTTAACGTGGGCGCAAGCTGTTCTGCGTGCGTTCGTACACGGGGTCTCGGTTTATAGTCTCATCCGAAAGACTTTTGGGGATAGTGGAATCTGCACTGATGGTAACTCCAGGGGAAAATATCCCCTTGAATGGAATCGAACCCGGGTCGTCAGATTGCGAGCGTAATGTTCTAACCACTAGGCTGTCCGCTGACGGGTAGGGAGGTGGGGGGGGAGGGGGGTAGTGTGTGTGTGTTCAGGCACACTTTCTGATATCACTATTTAGTGGAAGGATGTTAAACTGAAGAGCAACAACAACAACAACACTCGGGCAAACACACACACACACAAACACACACACACATACACACATGTACACACACCCCAACACACACATACACACACACATACATGCATGTACACACACACACATACACACCCACACACACATCATTGTAATTGCCCTTCATGGATGATTAAAGTGTTTTTGACCTGACTTGACTTGACACCCATGCACACATACAACACACATACACACTCACACACACACACACAATACACACACACACACACTCACACAATTCTGCTACTTGTGGAGAAGGTGACCCACCTTGAGAAGACGGTGGCAGACCAAACCCGAGTGTTGGCGGCGCACGGCATTGGATCTGCTGGAAAATCTCCCTGGGTAACAACAGCAACCCTAGACGGAGCAACAGTCATCCGCCTCCCAATCGCGGCCAGCCACCTATGCCGTCGCCGTTCAACGCAGACCCCTCCCACATCTTCTGGGAGAAGTCAACCAGGCCAGCCCTCTAGACCTAGAAGGTCAGTACAACTAAATACAGGGTTGGGAACCAAAAAGGAACAACAAGACACAATGAAGAACACCCCTTTGGACGCAACAACCCAAAGATCACAGCATGTAGTACAAAAAAACCCCAC